>JAJIBD010001009.1:0-27326 GCA_021461705.1 Cryptotis parvus | reverse complement strand
GATGACCCATTTATTATGTTCAAATAATTTTTTAGAGTATCACAGATTTAGTTTCACCAAAGGAAGCTTTTCTCACACTCACTCAATATGGTTTTAATTTGCCTGCAACAGGACAGGCTTTCGAGATAAAGCACATTCGGTGCCCGCTTCTGGAGCAAGTTTTAATGAACAACGGAAGACAAGTGACAAGAGAAAAGTGGTTTTAAGTTGGCCTCCGGCTCCAAAGATCCTAGAGAGTTTCAGTATCTGAAGGTCAGTTTGTCTTGTGAGTTCATGTGTATGAAAGAGATCCTGATCATCTCATTAGCCTTCCCTAGTACAATTCCAAGATGATTGTACATTCCTGTGTTTCTATGAACCGTGAAGTCATGTCACTCCAGAATGTATGCATCCATTAAAGATGGTGAGGGCTCTCTGTTTCTAACATGATTCCTCTGGAGTTTGGTAGCAGCAGAGTTCAGGAATTTGATGAGGCTGGTTGGCTGAAGTAGTATTGAAATGGGGTTGGCCTCTTTAGATCGTATATGTCAGTAGCAGTCAAACTCAAGCTACGATGATTTTCAAAGTGCTAGCTTTGCAAAAGTTTTCTTAACTTTTAAGCTAAGTACCTAGAGTGAGAAAAGGTAGGCAGGGCCTTTTTTGTGTCTGAGTGAAAAGGCTTTGTCTCCAGAGCCTTTCACAAGGCTCTGGAGCCTTGTGAAAAATAAATAAATTATGAACAGTAGATTATTTTAGGAGAGAGGGAGTGATTTGCAAGGTGCTTAGAAGTTACTCTTATCTCTGTTCAGGAATCACTCTTGGAAGTGGTTGGGATTATAGGGGGGCTGTGGATCAAATCCAAGTTGTTTGTGTACAAAGCAAGAACCTTATATGCTATAATTTATCTCTCTGGCTTGGGGCATGGAAACAAGATATTGATAAATGTTTGTCTTGTAATTCTCTCACAGGATTTCTGTGAGCAGAAACTCCTTAAGAGTCTGTTTCGTGGTTGGTGTTTGGGGATACACCTGCTGCTGTTTTTAGGGCTTCCCCTACTCTGAGCTCAGGATCATTTCTGGTGGGTTTGGGGGACGATCTGGGTTGTAATCAAACCTGAGTTGGCCATGTCAAGGTAAGTATTATAATTGCTGTACTATCACTGTAGTCCTTTCCCTTTATTTTTAAAACACAAGATATTTGTTGTCCTATTTTGGAATAATTTTATCATTCTTGAAAAAATTATAATGTAAGTAAAACCTAATTTTTTGAGACAAAGAAAAATAAATCTAGAATAACTTTACTTGTATTATAAAGGAAAACAAAGAAACGCATAATAAAAATTATACTCTTAAGAGCAACAACTTAGAAGAGAAATATCTATAAAGTGGACAAATGCTTACATCGTTTTTTTGAGGCAGCACTCATGTGACAATTCCATATACTGACTGATACTGGACTGCAGGAAATACAAACCCCAAGAATGGTCTTTTTTGTGGCAACATTATTTTATGAAATTCTGTACATTATTTTCCCCCTCTCAAAATACAGGTTAATGACATTTTTTTAAAGTCCAGCACCATGTTAAACAATATAAAAACATTTGGCATTTTTATGTAAATGAAGACTGGTTCTGGACCCATCATCTGGCTCAGATAATGACAAACAGGTTTTCCAGCCACATAAATGTTTGGTGGATGTGTGAACATTCCTTAGGTGCATGGGAGTAGTACTCCATGAAGTGGAAGAAATCTGGCAACCTGGGCCCCAACCCAGTAAATGCCAATAGCACCTGGAAACCATTAGACAGCCAAAAAAACCCCTCTCTCAAATTTCTAAAGTGCCCCTGGCAACACTACTCCTGTGAAAAGTGCCTGGTTTGCAGAATCAAGCCCAGACTCCCCTCTCTGCCTTGGTTAGCTCAGGTTGCCATAACAAAACACCAGAGACTAGATGGCTTACACAACACAAATTTATTTTCCTATTGCTCTGAAAGCTGAAGTCTCAGGCCTCCAAGTTCTCAGTGCAGGTTAGGTTTCTCTGCTGGGCTTGCAGATGACTGCCTTCTCATTTACCCAAGCAGAACAGAAAAGGAGCACATTTACTGACATCTCTTCTTTCATGGGCACTGATCGCGTTGGATCAATGCTACTCTTTATGACTTCATTTAACCTAATTATTTCTATAAAGGCCCTGTCTCCAGATAGGTTCAGTCTGTGGGATAGGGCTTCAATAGAAAAGTTTGCTTTGTAAAATCTGGATGACGATGGCGCTTAGCACACACCCTCAAGGCCTACTCACCACCAGTCTTCTGGCTTCTCTGCAAAATGTGCTGGCTCCTGAGTTTGTTTTTTTTTTTTATTTTTTTGGGCCACACCCGCAATGCTCAGGGGCTACCCTGGCTTCTGCACTCAGGGAATTATCCGGCGGTGCTCGGGGACCACAGGATGCCGGGATCGAACCCAGGCGGTATGAGAGCCGGCCGCGCAAGGCAAACGCCTCTACCCGCTGGGCTATCGCTCCGCCCCCTGGCTCCTGAGTTTGTAACTTTACTTCTGAACTGCATTGCATCCACAACAATGGACCATTTCTTTTTTGATCTCACCGGCAATGCTCAGGAGTTACCCCTTGCTCTACACTCAGGAATTACCTCTGGCGGTGCTCAGGGGACCATATGGGATGCCGGGGGATCGAACCCAGGTCAGCCACGTGCAAGGCAAATGCCCGATCGGGCTGTGCTATGGCTCCAAACCCTGAACCATTTCTTTAAGGATGATTTTTCTCACTTTTTAGGCTAGGTTGCTCCATTGAGTTCCCTGTTGAAATGATCTTTACAAAGGTAGCAATCTGCATATTCTAATACTCCCTTTTTTTATTTTAATTTTATTATACCATCATGAGATAAACAATTGCAAAACTGTACATGATTAGGTTTCAGCCATACAGCGTTACAGCATCCATCCTTCCACCAGTGTGTATTTTCCAATGCCAATGTCCCCTGACTTCCTTCCCTCTTCCCCTCCAATCTGCCTCTTGGCCATTCGTGGGGATTTGTTGTTCCATATGAATTTCAGAGTGTTTGGTCAATTTCTTTGAAAATGTCAGGGGTAACATTATAGGCACTGCATAGAATCTGTACAATGCTATAGTACTCCTCTTTTGTGTTATTTGAGGACATTTTATCTTACTTCTGATTGAATTCCCATCTCTTAGACATTGTCTGGCACACAAGGCTTTAATATTCATCATAGTGGTAAACAAAGAGAGGAAAATAGTGGAAGATCATCAACAGCACAAAGAAGGTATTTTATTCACAGTATAGAAGAGGGAAACTTATTGAGAGAAAGAATTATAAAAATTTAGAAATAAATGACAAAAAATAACAGGCTTAAAAAATAACCACTGTAACATTCTTTGGAACAAATTTGAAGAGTAATAGATAATGGATATTCATTTACTATAAACTGGCTTTATATATTTCTGGTGCTGTTCAGTAGCTATTCTAGCTAGACTCTGTGATCAGCAGTGACTCCTAGTAGTGTGCAGGGGGGATCATGTATGGTGCTGTAGATGGAACTGAGGTTATCTATAAGGTAGGCAAGCAACTTACCTCCCTGTACTCCACCTTCAGCTCAATATCTGGAATTTAAAGACATTGAATTGATGGCAAATGAAAAAAGTTTCACCTTTAACCACAGACATAAGATTTCTATACATACAGAAAGCCACCAATGCTACACTCTATGTCTCAAAGTATAGTGAACTTTCTTTTAGACTACAAAGAACATTTTTACTTACACTATTTAATATATTTGGGAGGTCTAAAAGACAGTAAAGATAATCCATAATTTTACAGTGTTGGTATAGACACTATATTTTGATAAGCATTATCACAGTTATAATTTTCTATGCAATTGTATATTTTAATGAAAATTATAAATCATTAAGGCTGTTTTTAGTTACTGTATTATTTGATTTGTAACTTTTTTTGATTCAGTTAAGATTTGTATTATTTTTTCACATATATATATAAATTGATAACAATATTCAAGGTTAGCAAGACATGGATGAGGAGGTCTTGTCAATAGGTGGAATCTACCACAAACACGTGGAGTCAGAGGTTAGCTAAGGCAGAGAAGGAAACAATGCGCTTAATAATCATTGAAAAATGGTAAAACCAGCTTAGAACTGAGCATCGAATATAGTCAAGGGGATACACACAAAAACCTCTAATTGTATATATTGTAATCCACAGTGTGTAAGAGAAGGAAGAGAGAAAGAGAGACAGAGAGAGAAGAGATGAAGAACTCGCTATAGAGGCAGGCTAGCAGGCTAGGGAAGTGAGAAGTAATCTGGGACACTGATGGTGGGAAATGGGCACTAGTGGAGGGATGGTTGCTGGAACACCGTGAACGAAACTTCATCTTTGTAACTGTATATCTCACGGTGGTATAATAAAATACTTAAAAACTTCAAAAAAACAAAGCATTGTATTTTTTTTTTGGCTTTTTGGGTCACACCCTGGCAATGCTCAGGGTTACTTTCTGGCTCTTCACTCAGGAATTACACCTGGCGGTACTCAGGGGGACCATATGGGATGCCAGGGATCGAACCTGGTCAGCCGTGTGCAAGGCAAACGCCCTCCACTGTGCTATCTCTCTGGCCCCTTTGGTATTATTTTTGAAGCATTCAGTGCCTATACACATATACATTCATATGTATGTATATGGGTATAGGTACATATATGTATAGATACACATATACGCATATATGGATGCGTTTAACTAAATCACCTGCTGCCATTAAATAATGAGGCACTGAATGTACATATATACATATATGTATATGTATAGGTACATATATATGCATAGATAAACATCTACATATATATGTATAGATACATATATACATATCTATACAGAGATACATATATACGTGCCCCCCCACATACATACAGGTATACATATATACACACACAGCAGTATACTACTCAGATATCACTTGATCACTTGAACATCCCGAGTTATTCATCGATTTGCTTGAGCGGTGCTCAAACATTTCCATTTGACCTCTATCATCGCCAGTGTAGCCCAACGGCATCTGGTTGCTTCAGGAGTACAAAGAGCCTCAAAACGCTTGACGAAAGAAGTCTGACCATCTTGTAGGTGGGCGGCCACGTGATCTTTGCATCCCGTGGGATCCAGTCGGTAATGGCTCTAGTCCAGCGGTCGCCTCCAAATTGCATTACATGTCCAGCTCCATCTGATTTTCGATGCCTTGGCAAACGAAACAGCGTCCCTGACTCTGGAACAGCGATGGAGGGCAGAGCTCCGATTCCTTCTTTCACTTGAGTGAGGCATGATACTCAGATATAAAAAAATAATCAAGACGTTTTCTGTTATGTGGATGGATTTGAGGAGTACCATGCCGCGTGAAGTCAGTCAGAAGGACAGAGACAGATACAGATGAGCTCTGTAACAGGCAAGGTACAAAGAAACATAGTAGTGGAGTAACAACTATCCAAAGGCTTAGCAGAAACTAAGAACTATTTTTTAGTAGAAAGCTTATCATAGTGCACATGAGTAGAGAAAAGGGAAGCACTCAGAGAACAATGGAGAGAAACTGATAATACTGTAATTATCAGTACTACAGTACTGGGATACTGAACCTTCCAGTACAAGGTGTGAAGCTGCACTGACTTACCCAAGAAGCCATGCTATTTCCCAGTATTGTAAAAAACTCAATGCCTAAAACAAAATAAAATAATATGAAAACTAAAATATTCTGGTACATCTACACAATGGAATACTATGCAGCTGTTAGGAAAAATGAAGTTATAAAATTTGCCTATAAATGGATGGACATGGAGAAGATTATGTTGGAGCTTAAATTAGCCAGAAGGAGAGAGAAGATACAGAATGACTGGCATTTATCTGCATAACATAAATATAGATACATATTATGATACCAATATCCAAGGTCAAGTGAAACATATATCAGGAGGTCCTGTCAAAGGTGGAAATTATCACAAACGTGTGGGATTCAGAGGCTAGGTAAGACAGAAATGGAACAGTGTGCTGACAATTGTTGAGGGTACTAATGCCAACCTAGAACTGAGCATTAAATAGAGGCAAAAAAGATACACATGACAACCCTTTAATGTATGTTCTGTAATCCATAGTCTGGAGGGGAAGGAAAAGAGAAGAGAGAGAAATGGAAAGAAATCAAGAACCTGCCATGGAGCAGGGCTGGGGGAGGGGGAGGGAACCGGGACGTTGGTGGTGGGAGATGGGCACTGGTGGCGGATGGGTGCTGCAACACTGTTTGACCAAAACCCAAATATGAACTTTAATTGTATATCTTTGTAATTTTAAAAATAAAAATAAAAAAAAGAAAACATATTTGTTACTAAACACATAGATGCCACATTGAATATTATTTTGACATGTATAATCATTTTAAGTTAAAAAAGGAGACTTTTCAAAGGTAAAAATCTAAACTTCATATATATATATTACAATCCACAATACATAAGAGAAGGAAGAGAGAGAGAGAGAAAGAGAGAAAAGGAGATAAAGAACCTGCCATAGAGGTAGGCTAGGGGAGGAGGGAAGGAATTGGGGACATTGGTGGTGGGAAATGGGTACTGGAAGAGGGATGGGTGCTGGAACACTGTATGGCCGAAACCCAAACATGAACATTTTTGTAATTGTTTATCTCATGGTTGTATAATAAATTATATTTAAAAAATCTAAACTTCGGTCAATAGCTGTATGATGTTAGAGGTTGCCATAGGAGAGATTTAATGTCTCTCAATATCCTGTTTAGAATTTTCTCTTATTACGCTGCTTCACACAAGAGATGCTTTCTCAAATAAAGTACATATATGACTATCCATATAGAGATATAGATAATATTTATTAATAAACATGCATTCAGATTCATCAGCCTTTTCCAGCATTTATGCACATAATGCATTACTGAAGAATACTTTAATTTTCTTTTTCTCAAAAAGTGTCCACACTAGCTAATATTGGACATCTGGAATAATAAAACTCTGTGTATGTAATGCCAAGCACACTTAATCCCTATTTTGAACGAATTATTAACATTAATGTGAAACAAAGAATTCAGTAGACCTAGTAGAATTAATCTTTAATATCACAGTTAATATGTTGCAACACAAAAAATCTCCTTTGAAGTAGATTTATTTGTAGGAGACCCCGCTACATTGCCTGGAAAAGAACTGGAGTACCATATCCCCCCCAAAGTAATAAGTATTCATCCCCAGGCAGGGAAAGGTGTCTAATAAAAGTGTCACTATGGTATTGGAATAGAATCGGATTAATGTAATATCTTTATTCATGTCTGAAAATGGGGAGAAGGTAAACAATTTCTCCTAGTGTAATAACTTGGCAGTTGTTTACAATTTTAGCAACAAGCAATGCAATGCATCCTAGAAAAAGAGAGGCTAGAAATATGGAGAGAAATTACGAAATAAGACTACTTGGAAAACTAAATGCTGATACAAAGGGAATTATAATAAAAAAGAGGGAAATTGTCCAAACTCTGTCCTGAGGTAGGGCTGGGGGAAGAGTAAATAACCTCAAAAATCACAGAACCGTTCATTCTCAAATAGAATTTTGCCACTTCCCAAATGGAGATAAAAACTTAATATATTTTCAAATACTATACAAGACAGAGTATTTAACTCAGAGGGTTGTAACCAGACCACAGAAGGGCACATACGGTCACAAAACATCTGGAGGCCTCTATTAACATCATGGGAACGTTGGTGGCACTTCAAAGAGCCAGGAGAATTGCATTAGCAAATCTACTAGTACAGGGAAGCCCTTCACAGTAGAAGGCTTTTTGAATTCTAGTAAGTTAGTGGATGGAGGTGGCAGGGAATAGACTCTTTAAGGTGTGCTTATGGTAGTCAACCTGCATGCGATTAACATCAGAACATTCAATGGCTAACACAATCTAATAAATGAAATGTAAATCTAATGAATGAAATGTAAATCTAATAAATGAAAAGTAAAATAAAAATTCTACCACCAGATTATTTAACTAAGGCCAATAGATGGAATTCAGTCATAAAACAGTATTTTTATGACTCAAACACTACATTTTCTAGTGATGCTGATGAATGGAAGTGATATGAAACCCTAAATGAATGGATTTTCTAGGAAAATAAAGGCATTTTGTTCTGTTTTTATTTTCCATTTTTTTCCATTTTTCAAATCTCCTCTTAAAAAATAGTAAGAGTTGTCACTGAGACAATAGTCTAAGGGTTAGGCAACATGCTTTGCATGCAGCTGAATCCTTGCAACACACTGTCATCCTAACCTTACCTAGGGTGGTACTGGAGCTCCTCTCTGGTACTGACAGGGGTGCCTTGGGGATTCTCAAGCACCATCCGGGAGGACCAGCTAGTCCCTTGTTCTGCGTGAATCTGAGTAACAAACACCATTATCAGCAGGCGCCAGCACTAAACTGGTCAGCACTAAACTGCTCAAGAAACCCTGAGGTGGCCTCTGGGTCCTCTGGAGCACTAGACTAGTGTGTTTGTGGATGGTCACCCACAATTTTTTTAAAATAAAAGTTTCAAAAGTTAACTGGGTGTATAGTTTATTTTTAGGTATATATTTTCATTTAACTTTTGGATCAATCACATCTAGATTAAAATCATAATTTTACTTCTAGGCATCATTGAAAATTTCTATTTTCTTCATTTCTAAAAAGGTGGATAACAGTTTTACTTCATAACACTGATAATAGGAAAATTTAATTAATAACTAAATGCTTTGTATATCTATGCATATATTGTAGACTACAATGTTATAGACTAAGAATTAAATTGTAAAATCCTATAAGAAGCAGCAAAATTCAGTGGATAACTCAACTCCTGAGCTCTCTTATTTGAAGCATTTTATATGTATACTTATATATGTACACTCATATATGCACTTGAGGTAATATAGCTACAGTAATGTTAGTATTAATGTATTTTTGATATGCAAAATTACTGTAACTCCACTCACCATCAAAGTGCTAAAGACCCACTGCCCTTAAATCACTTTTTAGTCCACCTCTTCCACCCTTAACTAGAAGGCCTATCTCTCAACCATTGCTGCATCAGAGCATTTTTCATTTCCTTGTTTTATAGTTCCTATATCACATATCTGGTGTTTCTCCTTTTCCCTTTGGCTTATTTTTTTTCTGAGGAAGACATCTTTCAATTCAAACCATGCCACTAGAAGCCAAAGAATAGGGGAGAGAGATCATATGGAAACTCTGTGTTTAAAAAATACTAAACATTTAGTTATACCATCGTGAGATAGGCTAATTACAACATTGTTCATGTTTGGAGGCTTCGGCCACATAGTGTTCCAGCGACCCGCCTCCACCAGTGTCCCATTTCCCACCACCAATGTCCCCACTCCTCCCTCCCATAGCCTGCCTAAATGGCAGGTTCTTTATCTCTTTTCTTTCTCCCCCTCTCTCTCCCCTTCCTTCCCTCCTACACATTGAGGGTTGCACTACATACACTTGGAAGCCATCATGTGCATTTTTTTGCCTGCATTTAATGCTCAGTTTTATGTTGGTATCAGCCCTTTCTACATTTATTCACACATGGGAAACTCTGTTTTTAAATTTGGATAAATCTTCAACTGTTTTGCATAGAGACCAGAGGACCATCACACCAAAAGTGAGTGTGTTCTTTACAGGTTATTTAATCATACTGTAACTCAGTTTCAGTATTTTACTGCAAAAAATAGTAGCCTTTCTTTTTTCACATTCTTTTCACAAGTTTCACATTGTGAGACTTCAGGAAAATATTTAAAGCACCAGTACTGTACACATAATTACTCAAAGGTATTAGCTACTCTAAATTCATATGATAAATTCAGTCTCAAAAAACCCAACTATGTTAAATAAAATATATTTGAGGCAGTACCTTGATGGTGTTTCATTTTTCTTTATAGTAAATCTGAAAGTCAAAGATGTTTATACATTCTGCTATCTGGGAAGTAGTGACTTGGAGTAATTGAAAGTCTTACCCCCTGTAGTCAAGTGCATCTGGATTCAAATGCTGGCTCTGACTTATGTGAATTGTGCTATTATAGGGTATATAACTACTTGAAATTTAAATTTCTTTATTTATAAAATGATTATCTACTTAAAGGAGTTGTAGAGATAGAGGAACACATGCTCATATTTACAGGGAAAGGTATTGCAGGAAGTTGACAATTCCCCACTGCCTACCATGATATTCCTGCAGCTCCAAAGAGTTGGGAGAGAATCAAGGAAATCTCTCTTCCATTCTTCACATCTTGTGGGTCATCTCCTGGATAGTTCCTAAAACTGGGAATAGTTCCAAGGACATGTTGCAGCAGAGGACACAGAGAACAGAAATGAGAACAGAAATCAGGGACAGTTGGAAGACAGAACTGTGGGCAAATTCCTGATCCTTGTGGATGGAAGTTGGCTGGACCTGGTGTCATTGGGCAATGATCATGGAAGGAACAGACAAACAGGAAACACTGATTGGTCTTAAAGATACAGAGAAAGCTTCGGAATTGAAAGAAAGGACAAGGTTGATTTCTCTAAATGGGTCTGTGGGGATTGGAGGATAAGGGCGGCTCTGGAGAAATGTTAGATACTCAAATGCTGTTTTCAATGTGCACTAAGAATACATATGATGCACTTTGTGGTTTTACGATCACTACTACTACTTTATTAAGTAGTTGTATGTTTTCTCCCCATTCATGAGGTTTTGATTTCTCATAAAATAAATTAATCCAAACACATATTTTATTCTCCGAATTAAGGAAGTTGTATTGTATACTGTCCAAACTTGAATGTTCAGATGAGATCACAGAATAAAAAGCTTTTTACAGGGGCTGAAGCAATAGCACAGCAGGCAGGGCATTTGCCTTGCCTGCGCAACCTAGGTTTGATCCTCAGCACCATCAGGAGTAATTCCTGAGTGCAGAGCCAGGAGTAACCCCTGAGCATTGCCGGGTGTGATTAAAAAAAAAAAAAAAGAAAAAACTTTTTTACATTGAATGTTTCTTCCTTTACAGAACACTTTGTTTTCTGTCTTCTGGAAGGGAGAACAGATATATATTTTGTCAAAAAAGAAAATAAAATAGTTTCTTTAGAAGGGATTAGAAAACTAGAAGAAAAAACAGGGTTTTACAGAGTGACTGTAGTTGATGTTATTAGAGATAATGGGATAAAACTAGGCAAACTGAGGTTAGCTCTAAGCCTGAAATCAAGATCCAAAATATGAACTGTCTAAGAGAATAATTATTAGTCCACTTTTCTTCCTATCTACAGAATGTATGTAACATAGACCAAAACTAGTGGTTTCTTGTTCATAATTTACTCATAAGGCATAAATTCAGAAATTTTATAATTTTTAACTCCATGGTCATTTGAGAGCTATTAATGTAAGACTGAATTTGCTAACTGGTGTACCAAGGAACTTTTAATAATTAATATGGGAGTGATTTCTGCACTTGGAAATTTTGACCACAGGCAGAAACAAACAGGAATGGGCCAGATCTTGTTTAAATCAGTGCAAGTCAACAGGAGGTTGAAGATTTACAGACTCTGCTCAGTGATTCCCACTACAGTGAACTTGTACATAAAAATATGCATATAGAGCACCAATAAACAATACTTGTTTGTTGAATAAATATGTTTATCATTTCTGACACCTCAATAAATGACTTTGTAAAGCCTATATGAAGCATGACTTTAATCTCATATTCAAAATGTCTATACAAAGAAAATTATCATAAAGTTTATTAAATCAATTTAATCTCCCTGGTCATATTTAA
Source organism: Cryptotis parvus (assembly GCA_021461705.1). Taxonomy (NCBI): domain Eukaryota; kingdom Metazoa; phylum Chordata; class Mammalia; order Eulipotyphla; family Soricidae; genus Cryptotis; species Cryptotis parvus. Next base: position 15,495 of record JAJIBD010001009.1, on the reverse strand, counting down.
TATTACTTGAATTACCAATGATGTATTATTAAGTAATTATTCTTTTTTGGGAGACTGGGATGTTAAGATAATCAAATGGCAAATTCAGCAAGCAATTTCTGTCTTAGAGAATTGTTCAGCATGCCCAGAAGGATATTAGCAGACTTAGACTCTTTCATAACAATTAGAGTTAAGAAAATAGCTCTCATTCCTACGTACCAGGCTCCTATCCAATGCTTCAACTCTTAGGTTGCTTTTGCCTATTTGAGAATTTTGCCTATTTTGAACTTAAGTAGCCTCTTAAAAACCCTCTCATTGAACTGGAGAGTATTTTAACTTTTCCTGAATGAGGAATTTCCTAAGCCAAATAAACTTTTGACATTGGCATAACTTTTTATTTAAAAGTTGCCATGCATTCCTCCGAAAACTAGATATTGAGCTCCCATTTGATCCAGCAATAGCACTCCTGGGAATATACCCGAGAGACCGAAAAACACATAGCAGAAACACTATCTGTACTTTTTTATTCATCTCTGCGCTATTCACTATAGCTAGAATCTGGAAACAACCTAAATGCCCGAGAAAAGAGGACTGGCTAAAGAAACTGTGGTTCATCTACACAATGGAATACTATGCAGCTGTCAGAAAAGATGAAATTATGATATTTACCTGCAAATGGATGGACATGGAGACTATCATACTGAGTGAAATTAGTCAGAAGGAAAGGGACAGATATAGAATGACTGCATTCATTAATAGGGTATAAATAGATACCAGTGTTTTACTAAATGTGGGGAATGGTAATGGCAGATTAAAACTCACCATTGAATATACACAAAGAGACTTAAGTGATAAACTCTAAATACCTGCAGGGCTAGCCACAATGTGTAAAAGAAGAGGGAAAGAGATGTAGAGACAAAGAGAGAGAGAGAGAGACAGAGAGAAAGAGGATACTGGGGTACCTGTTATTGAGGCAGCCTGGGGCTGGCGGGAGGAGGTGGGGTACATTGGTGGTGGAAATGGGGCACTGGTGGAGGGATGGTACCAATAGTGCTTGGTAGGTACTTGTACTACCAAGAACCAATTATGAACACCTTTGTAATTGTATGTCTCACAGTGGTATAATAAAAAAAAAGTAGAAAAAAATAAATAAATAAAAAAGTTGCCATGGGAGAAGGACAGATGGGTTTTGGGAGTGGGCCCATCACCTCTGGGGGTCCCGGAAGCAGCAGGATGAGACTTGCCCACCACACTAGCCGCCACCTTCACTGTCCAGACGCTGGGATGCTACCTCAAGACCAGATTAACAGAGCAAAACCAGTTCGAGCCCAGGTAGGCAGCTCCCAGAAGCCGGAATCACTGGAAATTCATCAGATGGAGTCAGGGGTCGGCCCTTCCCCTCCCTATTTTGTTGGAGCCTGGTGGCCCCACCCAGGAGCTGCCCTGGGGCGACCAGCCCTAGCATGCAGTCCTCAAACATGGTTGGGGGAAGCTGGAACTCCACTTCCCCAGGCTCAGCTGATCATGGGGCTCCCAGGAGGGACAGATGGGTTTTGGGAGTGGGACCATCACCTCTGGGGGTCTCAGGAAGCATCTGGATGAGACTCGGCCCACCACACTAGCTGCCACCTTCGCTGCCCAGATGCTGACCATGAGGCCTCTAAGTCGCGTGACCGCTTGCGGCTGCATGGTCCATCAAACTAGTGGAAACAGTTATGTCCTTTAATGTACTGCATTCTACGATGTGCAGGAAAGTTTGGTGGGAGGGTATATTCCCAGGAGTGCTATTGCTGGAGGGAGAAATAGAAAGAAGAGAAAAGACATACAGAACCCGCCAAGTAGTTGAGGTGTGGGAGGGGAGGGAGGTGGGGACTTTGGTGATGGGAGATGGGGTTCGGGTGGAGGGATGGGTGTTGGAGCACTGTAGAATCAAAAACTCCAGCATGAGCATCTTGCAAATTGTATGTCTAAAAGTAGTGTAATAAAATTCTAGGAAAAGAAAAAAAAGTTGCCATGGGATAATATACTGGTTATCTCCTCAAACTCTTCATTAATTAAAAAAAAGCGCAAATTCATGTTTCATGCTTTTTATAAAGGTCTAACATAAAAATTGAATTTGGTAATTTTTCAGTAAGTACATAGAACCCCCTCCCCACCCTGCCGCCCCTGCCATTGAACAATGAATACTTTCCCCACTCCACAGAGGTTTAAACAATTGTCATTTAAAGTCTGATAATGAGAGTTGAAGGCACCCTAAGGAACATTCTAACCCATGCTCCCTCCAGCAGTCACTACCTTTACAAATCTGATGCAAAAAGGACACATAAGGGTCAGGGTCAGCTTTTTTTCTGGGGTGGGGGGGAACACCTGGTGATGTGCAGGTCCCTCTCTCCCTGATTCTGGCCTCAAGAATCACTTTTAAAGGATTTGCGGGTACCTTAGGGATGCCAGGGATCCTACCTGAGTCAGCAGTGCGAAAAACAAGTACCATCTCAGCTGAACTTTCTCTCCAGCCCCAGCTATTATTTTTTAATGAAAATAATATTGAGTTACCATTGGTTGATAATCTCAATATGTGCATAAACATCACTGCACCTCTCACTGTCATTCTCCTGCTCTTCCCATTATCACGCTGACCCTCCCTTCCGGCACTGCTCTTCTCCCCACCCAATTTTTGCAGAATATAAGGGTCATTTTTGTTGTGATCAGTTTCTTTTTGGTTATTTATATTGTACAAAAAATGCAGTAATTGTCTTGCCACTTTCTTTTTTTTTTAGCATAATCACCTTAGCTCCATCCATTTGACACAAAAGACTTGATATTAATATTGAATATGACATGTAGTATTCCATTGGGTTTTCTTCTTTATCCATCCACACACAGGCATTTAGTTTTCCTCCCATGTCTTGACTATTATAAGTAATGGTGCTAATTAAAAAGAGAGCTGAATATATCTTTTGAATTGGTGCTTTTATATTATTGGATAAGTATCTAGGAATGGTATTGCTGAGTAATGTGGTATGTTTGTTTTTTCATTTTTCAAGAAATATTGTTCCACAGAAGTTACATTTTCCTACCATTTTCCACAGAAGTTACACCAATTTATATTTCTACTAACTATGCACTAAAGTTCCTTCACCTCCATATCCTTAGAGACACATGTTGTTTAGAGTCTTTTTGTCCTGTACTACATTGGGAAATCTACTGTATTGTGGTTCTTATTTGCATTTCCCTAATAATAAGCAAAAGATGGGCTTATTTGGCATCTATATGTCATCTTTGATCGTGTCTGTTCAGCTCTTCTCCTTAGTACAAATTCTACATAACATGGGAAGTTTACCTTAAACCTATTGGTCATATTTCTGTTAGATGGATCTTGTTCCCCAATATAAATCAAGATATTCTCATTGGAAAATTTGTTCCTTTATGCAATTGCCTTGGAACACATTTTGAATGTTTTGTTTTATTTTGTTTTGGGGTTGGAAAGAAAACCTGAAGATCTTCCCTTCTCAGGTGAATCCAGTTCATTTGTTTTTCATTCACTAGGAAAATCAACTATCGTCTTGGTGAATTGCACAATGGCATTGAGCCCCCTTAAAGGATGTGTGACTTCTAGCTAAGCCAGTGCCATTGGGGCACCTTTCCATTGGGTGGCAGCGCATGTTCAGATCAACCTAAGACTATGCCCGTAACATATTGTCTTTGAGATGTAGTTTTTATTTCCTTTTTTAAAAAAAAGTCCAATGACATTTCTCCATAAAAACATTGACCATTAGTAATTAATAAAAGATTAATAAAAGAAAACATATCCCATAAAAGAGATTAATAAAAAGAATCCATCTCCCATATATTTAAATGATTAATTTCAGTGACCAAATTTATCTTGTTCATTAATAGACCTCTAATAACTCACTCAGTGTTTGACTAGTAGGTATTCAAAATTTTAAAAAAAAGAATTTATGCAAATATAAAAAATCTAAATACAAATTCTGAGGTGAGAAAACACTCATTTTCCCCATCTATTCAACCAAGTGTTCAGGGTTTCAGCCTAAAACTATTCCATCTTGGTCATCTAAACTCTGTTAAACTCAGTAATATTTTTTATCTGGCGCACTGTAGAGAGATGCACAAGAGTCTGTTCTAAGCACAGCCCAGGTGGCAGTCATTCAAATTGCCAAGTCCCATTAGAGTATGTATATAGTTATGCAATCTATTTTCTCTTTCTTATATGTTTATATTCTAAATTTGATTTTAAAAAAATAAAACTACTGAGGTGAAAAACAGCCAGTTATGATGCTTGTGGAAGTTTTGATTCTTGTTGATCTGTTTTGACTGTTTATTTTCATTAAAGATGTTTTTAAAACTATTTTGTTGAGCTAGGGTGCATTTTGGAACGTGTTTTTGGCTATAGACAAATACCATCTGTAATAAAGTAAACTTGGAATTATTTGTAAGGAAAAAGATTATTATTACAAACCCAAACCAGAAAATGATCTCAAAAATTAGCCCTTGGAGAAAAACAAGAAGAATATACAGGTTAAAAATTGCAGAAATTATTTCAAAAAATAATTGTCACTTACGCTCAATCAATCCGTAGTAGCAGCTTTAAGGTCTCTGTCTCCTTGTTTAAATGACTAGGACTTAAAGTAATTGGAAATATAAATACCCATGGAAGAACTGAGTTGAAATCAATATATAGTATTTTAACATACATACTCAAATTTTAAAATTTATTTTCATGTGTGAGTGGATTTTTACATATCACATGATGGAAAATGTATAAATCTATTTGATTGTAAGGTATTACAATTTTAATTATAATTCTGTTTGATTGTAAGGTATTATACTTACAATTTTCAGAGGTATTTTTTTAAAAGACTTGCAATTTTTCTTTGTTAACATCAAATTACAGCAGAAGTATAAAATAAACTACAGAAAAACAAATAAGTAACACAGTTCTATTCAATTTATCATTTTTAAACATGGTCAGTGCAGAATGCAAAGAAAATTGGATTTTTAATTTCTCCTTGACTATTACTTGAGGAAACCAACCAGTGATACTACTTATCAAAAGAAAATGATATAGACCCTATCAAACAAGAATACAGCTTTTCATTGATAATTAAATACATGGTGTGAAATTTTTTTTTTTTGCTTTTTTGGGTCATACCCGGGATGCTCAGGGGTTACTCCTGGCTCTTTGCTCAGGAATTACTCCTGGTGGTGCTCGGGGACCATATGGGGATGCCAGGGAATCGAACCCGGGGTCAGCAGGTGCAAGGCAAACGCCCTACCCACTGTGCTATTGCTCTGGCCCCATAGTGTGAATTTTTAAAAATGACTCTTTTTAACAAACAACAAAATCTGTAAAGATATTTATAATTTAAAAAATGTATTTTGTTAGATGATTGATGAAAACTAGTATTAGAATGTTTCATAGTGGATTAAGCAATGTTCTTCAAGGCCAATCATGAAAGGAATGATTCTTCCAGACTGAACTTAGCTGGATGTTGACCTACAACTACCCCAATAAAGTTGATAATTACGCTAAAAGGATGGAGAGTGACTCAAAAACAAATCATGCCTATTGTTGCCATTAGTATTGTTGCCATTAGTATTGTTGCCATTAGTATTGTTGTCATTAGTATTGTTGCCATTAGTATTCCTCCCCGCTCACCTTCCTGCTCAGAATAATGAAAACGAGGCATGGTTGGGCAAATACGTGGGTGAATATAAATGTGGAAGGATTTCTGTTTCATATAAATATGTGGATCACTACAATCCTAGAAGGATCAGTGTTTCATATCCTCATTCCCATCTGAGCGCATGCTGCTACAGTGCTTCTGCATCTATAGTGCTGCTGCCTAAGTGAGTGGCAGGATGCTACAGCTGAAAAGTATGTCTAATACATACATCTTATGAACATCTTTGTAGTTGTATATCTCACGGTGGTATAATAAAATATTTAAATTAAAAAAAAATTTTAAAAAAGAAAAGTATGTCCAAGAGCTGTAACCCCATAGCCCTCAAAGTCTTTGTTAATTTGTGATGGCAAATTTTTTAGTTAACTTTGAGACTAAAAAGCTCAGTTAGTGTCAGGCAATGAGAACTTAAAAACTTTCTGAGGCATTTTCCTGCACGGAACTGGGTAATGCTTTTAAATTACCGTCAATAAAACAGGCATATAGTTGCTGAGCACTTAATGAGATGTCCCAGAAAGTTAGTCTTCTCAGGGGCAGCTTTTAAGTGAACTAGTTTCAGTGAGTAGTGTTAGCTTTGGATTGGAAATAAAGCTGCAATTCTGACCTGACTGTAGTTAGCCTCTTCTATTTGTATTCTCTCTGACCTTGTCCAAATGCCGATTATAAATTCTGGTAAAGTGACACCTTAGAGAAATCTGGAGACAATGGATCTTATTGTTAAGTCTCACATGTGACCAGATTAGAAACAGTCAAATTTATTTATTTTTCATCATAACTACAAACTCCAACACTGGAAGGTATTCTGTGTTCACGGATTCCCTTTTCCCATGATATACTTTTCTTCATTCTTCCCATGGTTGGCAGTACCTCAAACCTCAGCATTTCAGAGGTCATCTCTATAGCAATCTCCCTGTTGTGGCTGAACTGTGTTACCATCTCACCCGATTTTATGTGTTAAAATCTTAACCTACAATGTGATTATAATTGGAGATAGAGCCTGTAAAGAGACAATCAATGTTAAATGGTCATAAGAGTGAATTCTTAATATAATAGCACTATACCATTATAAAAATAAATACTAGAGCACTTTCTTTTTATGTGAGCAACTAAGGAAAAGATAATGTGAGAAAAAGTTCATGTGAGAAAAAGGCAAGTAATAGACTGTTTCTAAGACAGGAAGAGAGGTCCCTCTAGAAGCCAGGCCCAAGGGATTTTGGTCTTGGACTTGCAGTCTCCAGGTCTATAGAAAAAATTGCTATTGTTCAAGCCACCCATAATATTGCTAGTGTTAAAAAATTGCTATTGTTCAAGCCACCCATAATATTGCTATTGTTAAAAAATTGCTATTGTTCAAAAATATTGCCATTGTTCAAAAATTGCTATTTTTTTATTTTTTAAGTATTTTATTATACCACCGTGAGATATACAAATAAAAAGATATAAAATTAAAAAGTTCATGTTTGGGTTTTTGGTCATACAGTGTTTCAGCACCCGTCCCCTCCACCAGTGCCCATCTCCCACCAACAACATCCCCAGTTCCCTCCCCCTTCCCCAGCCCTGCTCCATGGCAGGTTCTTTAAAAAATTGCTATTTTTTAAGCCAACAAAATACCCAATGGTATTTTGTTATGATAGCAAAGGTCGTGTAAATACTCAGCATTTACACGTGACTTGTATTCTAGCCCCATCTCTGTAACATCATGGTAATATTTTCCTTCATAGTATTTATCACAATTATGATTATTATGATTTAGTCACTAATGTATTTGTTGAATGCATTCTCCACTGCAATGCAGCTCCATGAAGATGATGCTGACTGTTTTATAAATTGTCTACAGGGGAGGGCGAGAAATAAAGAAATCAAGACATCATCTTTATATAGGAATAAAACTGGCAGCTCAGGTTATGGAGGCCACAGGAGGTCAACATAGACGGACGTCTATTTCAGGAGACATGAACCAACAGAACTTGATGACAGATTTGAACTTAGCAAAGGGATAAGAAAAAGAGAAAAAATCAAGAATAATATCCAAGCTGAGGACTTGAGTATCTGGTGGGTGAGATTTTAAAAGATATGAGTCAGCCATATCTTTTCAGCCATGTCATTTTTTTTCAGATCAGGACTATTCTCAATAGACAAGATCTAAATCAACTAGTGTCCAGGAAGATATGAGACAATGATGCAACTGTAAGTAGGGGACTAGGGCTTCGGTGACTGCTTCAGTCTCCACAGAATCAAAGGCTTTCTGTAAATCAATGAACCTGAGACAGAGTGGCATCTTTGTACTCCCTACAAACCTCAATGAGCTTGGTTACTGTGTGGATATGGTCGATTGTGCTGAATCCTTTCCGGAAACCTGCTTGCTCGCATGCAAGCAAGTGGAGACTGTGGAGACTGAAGCAGTCATCGAAGCCCTAGTCAAACAGGGTGTTCAAACCCAATACATCAAGATCCTTCGTGAGCTGTGGCACGGATTCACCACCAGGATCTCACCATTCTACAAAGAAGTGATCATTGATGTCAAAAAAGAGGGGTTCACAGGGTGATACCATCTCACCAAAACTCTTCAGTGCCACCCTTGAGAACATCATGAGACAATTAGAATGGGAAGAAATGGGAGTGAAGATAGATGGTCGGCAACTACCACCTCCCGCTTCGCTGATGACATCGTTCTAATAACACCAAACATTAGCCAATGCGGCACAAATGCTGGCTGACTTCAACTGAGAATGTGGAAAGGTAGGTCTACAGCTGAATCTGAAGAAAACTATGTTCATGAGAAATGAACTAGTTCCAGAAGCCCCATTCACTCTCAATGGAAACAAACATCTCTGAATGCAGCAGTTATGTGTACCTAGGTCGAGAAGTCAACATGATGAACGACCTAAAACCTGAGCTGCGCAGGAGGAAGAGAGCGGCATGGAATGCCTTCAAAGGCATCGAAGAAATAGCTAAAAGGACAAAGAACCTCCGCTCCGAGCACATCTCTTCGACTCCACCGCTTCCCCCCCCCTGCATTAACATACGCTCAGAGACCTGGGCCCTACGAAAGCAGGATGAGAATGCTATCTGGGTCTCCCAGAGAGGCATCGAAAAGAGCTATGCTTGGAATATCACGCCTCACTCAAGTGAGAGAAGGAATCTGGAGTTCTGACCTCCGTCGCTATTCCAGAATCCGGGACGCTGTCTCGCTTGCCAAGGCATCGAAAATCAGATGGGCTGGACATGTAATGCGATTTGGAGACAACCGCTGGACTAGAGCCGCACGACTGGATCCCACGGGATGTCAAAAGATCACGGGCCGCCCACCTACAAGATGGTCAGACTTCCTTGTTAAGACCCTGAAGGAACGGTTTGAGGCTCTTCATATTCCTGAATCAACCAGATGCCATTGGGCTACATTGGCACGTGATAGGGTCCAATGGAAATGTTACTGGCGCCCGCCGAGCAAATCGATGAATAACGGGATTCAAGTGATCAAGTGATCAAGTAAGTAGGGGAAAACCATGCAATTTTACATGACATAGATGGAACTAGAGGGCATCATGCTGAGTGATATAAGAACAAAAGAGAAGGAGGGAGAGAGAGAGAAAACAGAGACAGAGAGAATGATCTCTTTCCTGTGTGAGATTTAAAATACATAGTAAGGGGAGCAACAAAGGGCCAAAGGCAACGGAAATGGAGAGTTAGGCCCACACAACCCAAGCTCAGTGTCAATGGGTGTTGACTGACAGGGTCTTTAGGACCTGAGTGGAAGAGTGGAAATTTTGGTGGTAGCTGCGTGGTATTAGAGTGATGTATCTAAGCAACTATTATCAATGCAACAATAAGCATTTTAATAAAAATTAGCTATGGTATCCCAATAAAGATCTTTTTACTTAAAAAAGAAAAAATTAGAATGTATACACATAACAGTACTATTCAGCATAAGAAAATATGAAACCCTGCCATTCATTGCAACCTGGACAAAACTGGGGGTATCATGTTGAATAAAATGAATCAAAAGGAAGGGCCAATACCGAAGCTCTCTCATATGTGGATTTCACAAAGATGGTAAGATATTAAAAGCAAAAAGTGTCAATGATAGCAAACCAACCTGAGAGTCTAGCTATAGAATTAAGTGCTAATTAGTGGGTTAGAGAGAGAAAGGACCAAAGACAATGATAGAGAATTAGTGATACTCTGCTGGTGGGTGTGTAGCTGCATTGTATTTATGACTAATATTAACAGTGCGATAAATCACAGTGCCTAAATGAAAGAAATGCCTTAAAATATATACTGTAAGATCATTTTTAGTAAAATACTATTAATGCCTCTAATTCTAATCAAATGCTACTCAAAATTGAATATATATATGTATATATATAAATTATTTGGGAATTTTGTGCAGATTCTGATTTAATATATCTGAACTATCTGTTATGCTCAATTTGTGTGTGTCTTCTTCTCTAACATCATACTATCTTGATTACAAAGGATTTATACTGTCATAAAAATCAGGCAATGTGGTTCCAACAACTTTAACTTTTTCTTCCAAATTATGCACTGACTTCCTAAAATCATTTGTGAGTTTTAGAGTCCCTTTTATAAATTCTTGTGATGTATATAATCTGGTCTTCTTTATATAGAGATGTCCCCCAACAAAATATTTTATAGGCATTCTTGCCTGTTTCTTATTTTTAGAAGTAAGGCATTCCTTCTCTCACAATTTAATATGATCTTGTTTGTAGGCATTTTGCAGGTGCTACTAATTAGATTTAATGGGAGTAGCCTTAATCACCATTTCATATCCAGGAAGAATTTTATCCAGAACTTCCCACAGATACCAAAATTTGAAGATTCTTATATAATATAAAATAATTGTATATACACCTCACACACATACTTCTGTATATCTTAAATAATCTCATACAGGGGCGGAATGATAGCACAGTGGGTAGGTTGTTTGCCTTGCACACGGCCAACCCAGGTTTGATCCCTGGCATCTCATATGGTTCCCTGAGCACCACCAAGAGTAATTACTGAGCAAAGAGCCAGGAGTAGCCATTGAGCATCGCTGGGTGTGACCCAAAATAAAAAAAAAATCTCCACAGGTAATTTACTTTACCTTAATATTATGTAATATATACTTAATATAATGTAATATATTACATGTATAATGTTTAATATAATACTTACTATAATATAATATATAATACTTAATCTAATATAAATACTATGAAATATATATATTTTGCTTACTCAGTAATAGAAAATTGTTTCTTCAATAATGGAAAATTGTTTATACATATTCAGTACAGATTGAACTACTGCAGCCTTAAAAGTCTAGTATGTGTTTTTGTCTACTAGTGACTAATTCAACCTAAAATATGAACTGACTATCAAAGGCCAACTATTTCAGTTTGCAGAGACTATCACTGACAGATACCACTGTAGTATTTTATGATTAGTTATATATGTTAGGCATTTAGTCAAGTCATTTACTAAGGGATGTCTGTTGGGGTTTTAATTTGTTCAGGTCTAGTAGTCTGCAGTTTCATTGACTGAATTTGGATGAACTTATAATGATGAGTTTTTTCTAAGTAGCATGAAGGCCCATAAAACTATTAATTGAATAGCAGGCACGCTATTTTATTCATTAAGCTAGCCACCATGAAGTTGAGTATGTGTGAACTTTTGGTTCTGTTGTACGGAACGTTTTGGGGGCTTATATTTATGAGGTGGCACGGCAGAGCCTGGCAAGCTACCCGTGTCGTATTTGATATGCCAAATACCAGTAACAATTATAGACCTCATTCCCATGACCTGATGGTATGGTTTGAGGCTCTTTATGTTCCTGGAGCAAGTAGGTGCCCTTGGACTCTACCAGCATGAGACAGGACATCTGGAGATGTTACTGGTGCCCGCTCGAACAAATCGATGATGAACGGGAAGACAGTGATACAGTGATATATGTTAGTATAAGTTATATATGTTATATGTTAAGTTATATGTTAACTTATGTTAAGTTATATGTTAGTATAAGAATATAATGAATTACATTGGCAAGACTTTTTTCTTTGAATCATAATTAAATTCCTTAGGTAAATTTTACTTTTTGGTGGGCACTGTATAGAAAAATTTGGTTTGTTAGTATTTTGTTGGATATTTTTGCTGTTATGTACGTGAGGAATGTTGAATATCTAAGGTAGAGCATTAGTATAAAAGCAGGCCTTATGAAATGTGTTGGGAATGACTCCCTCTTTTCTCATATTCTAAAGATTTTGTGCAAAGTTGGTATTATTTCCTCCTTAAATATTTAGTAACATTCACCAATAATAGCTTTTTTTTAAAAATGAATTAAATTTGTTTAATAGATACAGAGGAATATCAACTCCTATGTTTTCCTAAAAATAGTTCGAGTGAATTTGTTCATTTCATCTAAGATGTCAAATTTTCATATGCAAGTAGAAAAAATTGCATATGATTTTCTGGCCCAGGTATGCTGAACCAGAAACTCTCAGACATGGGGCAGAGCTGCTAATTGCTCTCCCTGTGCCCAGCCACTCATGAGGTGCCCGGGAGGCATGGCGGGTTCTAGCCCTGGCCTGCCACCCCAGCAGAGCCTCACAACAAGCCAGACGACCCCCCCGACTCCATGGGGCCTGCCATTTTCCACATCCGACTTCCCTCTCGTCCCCAACTCCACCCAGCAGACCAGACTATCACAGCCGGCTAGCTCGGCCGCCAGGGCCGCACGGTTCATCAAAAATGCTTTATTTAGAGGTGACTACAAGAATATGCCACCCAGACGGCAAGCCTGGCAAGCTGCTCGTGTCATATTTGATATTCCAAATACCAGTAACATTTATATTAGGTCATTCCCATGACCTAATATAATGGTTTGAGGCTCTTTATGTTCCTGGAGCAAGCGGATGCCTTTGGGTTCTACTTCAGCATGAGACAGGACATATGGAGTTATTACTGGTGCCCGCTCTAGCAAATAGATGATGAACGGGAAGATAGTGATAGATGATAGTAGTAGAAAAAAATGAAGAAGGAAGAAAAAGTCATCCTTTTTATATTTGAAAATTAATTTTTACAATATTTAATATTTGACTTCTCTTAAGATTTTATATTATACTGTAAAAACTGCCAATCCTTGTCATTAGCTCCTCAAAGAATTCCTCCCTCCCACCCTCTCTCTTCTGATATTCCACTTATGCAATTTATTCCACTTGATGGGTCATAGCTATTTGATGTGCCATTACACCATTTTATGTTCTCTTTTTATCTGTAGTTTAACTTGAATAATTTCTTTTCATAATCCTTGCTTTTTACTTCATATTTGATCTGATTATTGACTAGTTAAAAAAGAAATACTTTAATATTCTAATTATTCCCAATAGTTCTAATTGCCTTTTTATGTCCATCCATTTACAGACAAATTTTATAGCTTTGTTTTTCTAACAGCTGTATAGTATTCCATTCTGTAGATGTACCAATGTTTCTTTTATCCAGTCATCAATTCTTGGGCACCCAGATTGTTTCCAGATTCTGGTTATTGTGAATAGTGCTGCTATGAACATACAAGTGTAGATGGTGTTTCTGCTGTGTGCTTTTGGCTTCCCTTGGTATATTCCCAGGAGTGATATGGCTGGGTCAAATGGGAGCTCAATTTCTAGTCTTTGGATGAATGTCCATATTGTTTTCCAAAAAGACTGTATCAGTAGACATTCCACCAAGCATGGATGAGAGTACCTTTCCCCCCACATCCACACCATTATTGTTTGTCCTTGTTCTTTGGATGTGTGCCAGTCTGTGTGGTGTGAGATGATACTTCATTGTTGTTTTGATTTGCATTTCCCTGATGATTAATGCTGAAGATACTTTTTCATATGCCTTTTGGCCATTCAAATTTCTTTTTTTTGTAAGTTTCTGTTCATTTCTTCTCTCCATTTTTTTGATGGAATTGGTGGATTTCTTCTTGTAAAATTCTACCAGTGTCTGGTTTATCAAGGATATTAGCCCTTTCTCACATGGGTATTGGGTGAATATTATTTCCCCATTCTGTGGACTATCTTAGTATCTTGCTCACTGTTTCTTTTTGAGGTGCAGAAGCTTTTAAGTTTCATGTAGTCCCACATGTTTAGCTTTCTGCTTCCAATTGCTTTGTTAGTGGTGTTTTTGTCTTTGAAGATGCCATAACTTCAATGTCATAGGAGGATTTTTTTCTATATTTTTTTCTATATTTTCTTCAATGGACTCAGGTCTGATGTTGAGATCTTTAATCCATTTTGATCTGATTTTTGTGCATGGTGTCCAAATTCATTTTTTACACATGCTGCCCAATTTCTCCCAGCATCACTTGTTGAAGAGGCTTTCCCTTGCTCCATTTTGTACTTTTTGTAGCTTTATCAAAGATTAAATGATCATGTATTTGAGGATGGGTTGTATAGGGATACTCAATTCTATTCCATAGGTCCACACGTCTGTTTTTACTCAATACCATGCTCTTTATTTTATTTTTTTTACCATGCTGTTTTAATTACTACTGCTTTGTAGTACACTTCGAAGATGGGAAAAGTGATGCCTTCCATCTTCTTTTCCCAAGGATTTCTATAGCTATCCATGGGGGTTTATTATTCTGCATACAAATTGCAGGAGTATTTGGTCAATTTCTTTCAAGAATGTCATGGGGTATCCTTATAGGGACCGCATTGAATCTGTATAAAGCTTTATGGAGACTTCAATACTGCTCTATCAACTCTTGATAGATTGACAACACTGAAACTCACAGAGGAAATACTGGAACTGAAGGAAGAAATGGAAGAGAGAGGGCTGGTAGATACAGGGCTTTTCATCCCCCAAAAAGCCGAGTAAACAGTTTTCTCCAAAAAAAAACAGCTTTCTCCAGTGCACATGTAGCATTCTCCCAAGATATATCAATATATCACACGCTCTGCCACAAAATATACCTCAATAAAATAAAAAAAGATAGAAATTGTGTCAACTATTTTTCAGACTATGGTGCACTGAAAATGCAATGTAACAGACACAGAAACAGAGTCAAACCAAACACCTGGAGCCTGAACAGCTCACTGCTGAACAAGTGGGTCATAGAAGAAATCAAAGAGGAAATCCAAAGATTCCTAAAAAAACAAATGAAAATGAAGACATGAACTATCAGAACTCTGTGGGATATAATGAAAGCAGTGTTAAGAGGAAAATTCATAGCTCTGCAAGCATTCATCAGAAAAGAACGGGCCCACATAAATAACCTGACTTCACAGCTCAAAATATTAGGAAAAAGACAAACAAAATGAGCCCAACCCCAGCAGAAGAAAGGAAATAATGAAACTTCAAGCAGAAATCAATGAGTTGGAATTCCAAAACAATTCAAAAGATTAATAAAACCAAGAACTGAATCTGAAAAAAAAAAACAAGATTGACAAACCACTTGCAAAACTTGTGGGGAAAGCAAAGAGAACCCAAATAAATAGAATCAGAAATGAAAAGGGGAACATCATAACAGAAACTACATCAAAAGATCATCAGAGATTACTAAGTGAGAGTCTGTGGTGGTACGAAACAAGAGAATTCTGAAGAAATAGGACAAATTTTTTGAAGTCCTATAGCTTCTCAAGGCTGAAACAAGGAGACCTGGAGTACCTGAATAAGCCTATCACCATTGAGGAAATTGAAACAGCAATTGAAAGTCTGCCCAATCCACAAAAGCCTAGGGTCCATATAGATTCACTAGTGAATTCTTTCCAAACCTTTAAGGAGGACCTACCAAGTCCTTTCGCTTTCCAGGAAATAGAGGAAACAGAAA
>JAJIBD010001008.1:0-121005 GCA_021461705.1 Cryptotis parvus | reverse complement strand
TATGGATCACAGTGGTATAATAAAAAAATTTTTTAAAAAGAAGCTTCTGTATCTCAAAGGAAATGGTGACCAAGATACAAAGACAGCCCACTGATTGGAAAAAAATTATTTACCTAATTCTCATGTGATAAGGGGCTAACATCCAAGATACATAAGGCACTGGTAGAACTTTACAAGAAAAAATCCAACCCCATCCAAAAAATGGGGAGAAGAAATGAAAAAGAAAATTTCCCAAAGAAGAAATACAAATGATCAAAAGTCAGATGAAAAAAATGTTCTCACATCGCTAATCGTCAGAGAGAGACAAACCAAAACAATATATCATCTCACACCACAGAGACTGTAGCACACATCAAAAAAAGAACAACCAGTGCTGGTGTTGATGTGGAGAGAAAGGGACTCTCATTCACTGCTGATGGAAATGCCTATTGGTTCAGGTTTTCTGGTATACAATATGGATATTCCTCAAAAAACTAGAAACTGAGCTTCTACACGTTCCAGAAATCTTACACCTAAGAATATATACCTGGGGCCCAAAAACACAATACAGAAAAGCCATCTGCATGTCTATGTACATTGCAGCACTGTTCAAAAGAGGCATAATCTGGAAACAACCCTGTGCCTCAGAATAGATAACTAGATAAAGAAATTTTGATACCTCTGCAAAAAAGAATACTTCTCAGTACCAGGAAAGTGAAATTTGCTTTTAAATGACTGGATCCGAAGAGAGTCAAGTTGAGTGAAATAACTGGCTAAAGAAACTGTGGTTCATCTACACTATGGAATACTATGCGGCTGTCAGAAAGGATGAAATTATGAAATTTACCTGCAAATGGATGGACATGGAGTCTATCATGCTGAGTGAAATTAGTCAGAAGGAAAAGGACAGATATAGAATGACTGCATTCATTAATAGGATATAGATACCAGTGTTTTAATAAATATGGGAAATTGTAATGGCAGATTAAAACTCACCACTGAATATACACAAAGAGACTTAAGTGATTAACTCTAACTATCTGCAGGGCTAGCCACAATGTGTAGAATAAGAGGGAGAGAGATGCAGAGACAGAGAGAGAGAGAGAGAGAGAGAAAGAGAGGAAACTGGGGTACCTGCTATTAAGTCGGGTGGGGGATGGGAGGGGAGGGGGTACATTGGTGGTGGAAATGGGGCACTGGTGGAGGGATGGGTGCTGGAATACTGTATTACCAAGAACCAATTATGAACACCTTTGTAATTGTATGTTTCACGGTGGTATAATAAAAAAATTAAAAAAAAAAAAAAAGAATTAATGTACACATTTTCTGGATTAAAAATAAAACCAAAAGTATGAGACTAATACCCAAATACAACAGAAATGAGGGCCAGGAAGACTGGTCCATGGTTGGAAACTTGCCACAAGTGGGTTGGTGGAGGGCAGTTATATCAGTGAAGAGACCACTATGAGAATGATAGTCAAAAAGTATCACTCTGAAAGGTGCAACGAGTCTAAAATGGAGTAAGGAAAGCCTCTTCAACAAGTGGTGTTGGGAAAACTGGGCAGCGACATGTAAAAAAATGAATTTGGACCTGTGTCTAACACCATGCACAAAAATCAGATCAAAGTGGATTAAAGATCTCAATATCAGACTTGAATCCATAAAGTACATTGAAGAAAATATAGGAAAAACCCTCCATGACATTGAAGCTAAAGGCATCTTCAAAGATGAAACATCTCTAACAAAGCAACTAGAAGAAAAGATAAATATATGGGACTACATGAAACTAAAAAGCTTCTGCACCTCAAAAGAAACAGTGACTAAGATACAAAAGCAGTCCACAGAATGGGAAAGAATATTCACCCAATACTCATCTGATAAGGGGTTAATATCCAGGATATATCAGGCACTGGTAGAACTTTACAAGAAGAAAACAAACAACCCCATCAAAAAATGGGGAGAAGAAATGATCAGAAACTTCAGCAAGGAAGAAATTCGAATGGCCAAAAAACATATGAAAAAATGCTCATCATCACTAATCATCAGAGAGATGCAAATCAAAACAACAATGAGATACCATTTTACACCACAGAGACTGGCACATATTCAAAAGAACAAGAACAACAAGTGCTGGCGTGGGTGTGGGGAAAAGGGGACACTCATCCATTGTTGGTGGGAATGCCGGCTGGTACAGCCTTTCTGGAAAACAATATGGACATTCCTCCAAAGACTAGAAATTGAACTCCCATTTGACCCAGCCATACCACTCCTGGGAATCTACTCTGGGAAACCAAAAATACGCAGCGGAAACACCATCCCTACTTTTATGTTCATAGCAGCATTATTCACAATAGCCAGAATCTGGAAGCAACCCGAGTGCCCGAAAATAGATGACTGGATAAAAAAGCTTTGGTACATCTACACAATGGAATACTATGCAGCTGTTAGGAAAAATGAAGTTATAAAATTTGCCTACAAATGGATGGACATGGAGAAGATTATGTTGAGCGAAATTAGCCAGAAGGAGAGAGACAGTTACAGAATGACTGCATTTATCTGCATAACATAAATATATAGGTACATATTATGATACCAATATCCAAGGTCAAGTGAAACAAACATCAGGAGGTCCTGTCAAATGTGGAAATTATCACAAACGTGTGGGAGTCAGAGGCTAGGTAAGACAGAAAATGGAACAGTGTGCTAACAATTGTGAGGGTACTAATGCCAACCTAGAACTGAGCATTAAATAGAGGCAAAAAGGATACACATGACAACCCTTTAATGTATGTTCTGTAATCCATAGACTGGAGAGGAAGGAAAAGAGAAAGATAGAGAAATGGAAAGAAATAAAGAACCTGCCATGGAGGAGGGCTGGGGGGGGAGGGAGGGAACCGGGGACGTTGGTGGTGGGAGATGGGCACTGGTGGCGGGATGGGTGCTGCTACACTGTATGACCAAAACCCAAATATGAACTTTTTAATTGTATATCTTTGTAATTGTAAAAATTAAAAAATTAAAAAAAAAAATAAATAAAAAAAAAATAAAATAAAATTTGAATGGCAAAAGACATATAAAAAAAAAAGTATCACTCTGGACAAGAACTGAGAGATCAAAAAGGTGAAGTGATACCCTTTCAGTATTGAGTGAAAAATATAATGCCCAGAAAGAGAGATACAGACCGACAGACAGAAACATTGACACAGAGACAGAGAATGCAAGAGGAAGAGAGAAGTGTTTGCCATAGAGGCAGACTAGAGAGTGGTGAGAGGGATGCTAGGGACAATGGTGGTGATAAATGTACACTGATGAAGGGATGAGTGTTAGAACATCTTATGACTGAAGTTCAATCATGAACAACTTTACAACTCTTCTCACTGTGATTCCATAAAAATAAATTTTAATTATCACTTAACACTTATCTTCCCGTTGTTCATCGACTTGCTCAAGTAGGCACCAGTAACATCTCCCTTCATCCCTCTAACATGCTTGTGTAGCCCAAGGGCATCTCCTCGCTCTAGGAACAGGAAGAGCCTCAAACCATTCATTCAGGTCATGGGAACAAGGTCTATAATTGTTACTGTTTTTGGCATATTGAATATGACACATGTAGCTTGCCAGGCTAGGTGGGGGGGAAAGGGACCCCAACTCCATCTCCATGCAAGCCTAGTAACTTTAGCCACCGAGACCACCATACCTGGGGTTGAAATAGGCTTCTCTCTAGGGTGGGGCTCTGACCGGACTGGGCTTGACTCTGCTTCTCTCTTGGGTGGAGCTTTGACAAGCTGTGGAATCAGATGTTGAAAATGGCTGCCATCCTGGTGCAGGGTTTATTCTGGCTTCTTCAGAGGCTCTATTGGGTAATGGGCCAGGGCCAGAACCTACCCTCCCTCTTGGATGCCTCATGATCAGCTGAGCACAGGGAAAGCAGGTAGCAGCTCTGCCCCGTGTATCTGTGTCTCTCTGGTCTATGGCCATACCATCCTGAATGTGCCTGATCTTGACTGATCTGTGTCTCTCTGGTTCATGGCAAACAGCCCAGGAGCAGTTCGTGGACAGGTCCACTGGGCCTCCCGGACGGGACATCAGTAAATTTTAAGTAATTAATAAAAATAAAACAGTACCAGCATCCTTTTCAACTCCTTCTTTGTTTACTCATCACTGTTCACATTTTTAAAAAAATTGTTTTACCAATTTGTCTGCATTTTTTACTAGAGTGCATGTGTTTGTGTCTGTTCTATTTATTTCTGGGTCCCAGGACAGAATGGAGAGTGCCCAGATTCAGTAAATATTTGCTTATAATGATCTGAATGTGGTTCTCCTCCACCCCCCACCATCTTCCATCCTCCACACTTCCAAAAGGCACTCTGATACTTCATTGTTCGCCTGAAGATGCTAGCAGGGGGGCAGTGGGTTTCATACTGGGGCTGGCTGCATGCAAGATGTGTTCTTTAGTCACTGTAAACTCTCTCTAAGCCCCAGAAAAAGGTATTTCCATCAATATTACTGGCAGTGGCCTTGCAGACCCCTGGTCTGAGTAAACCCCAGCATGGCACAACTGGGCCTTATTGCATGCTCCAGGCTGCAGACTGAATTATCCCTGGCCTTCTGAATACTACTTTTTCTTTCTCCAACCCCCCCACCCAAAAAAAAATTCTCATTTTTGGTACTGTACAGCTTCTAAAACTCTAGTGAGGCAAGTGATTAAAAAAAAATCTTCTATTATGTTAATGAGGGAGCTTAGGGTTCACCCCCTAGAATTGCGGACTCCTTACTTGGAGAAGCATTAGGGTGGGACTTTAAGCCCGACCTTCCTGGGGGTGGAGAAGAATTCATTATCAGTAGCACACAATGACGTAATCAGCCTTGCTTAGGTAATGAGGCTTTGTAAACCCCCCAAACACAGGCTTTAGAGACGGAGAAAATGGAGTACATCAACTGTGTACCCAAGCTGCTGCTTCAACTCCATGGGGACATCAGCTGCTTTGTTGGTGGCTTTGCCCTCTGCATCTCCTCATCTGGGTGTTGATTGGTGCCCTTTAATAGTCTGTAACAGACTAATAATATAATGATTAAATTGACTTCTGTGACCTGCTCCAGCAAATTATTCAAACCTAAGAAGGGGCCTCTGATGATATCTGATACAGAGTCAAGTGGGTCAGAAGCACAGATGACATCCTGGATTTGCAGTTGGCATCTTTGAGGGAACAGTCTTGTGACATAAAGCCCTTAACCACAGGGAGCTGATGTTTTCTCAGAATGTCAGAATTGAGCTGAACTGATGGATACTAGCTGGTGGTGGAGAATTGTTGGCAGTGTGGCTGGGGCAGGACATAATGCAACTGGATGCAAAATTGTTTCTTAACAAAGCTCCACAGACTGAGTGACTTAAACAATAGAAATCTATTGCTCAGTGCTGGAGTCTGGGACAGTCGAGATCAATGGTGCTGGCAGGTCATTGCTGATAATCAATGAGTCGAGAGTAAGGCTTGCAAAGCACCCACCTTCTGGCAGCATCCTCACAGGTCAGAGAGAAACAGGTTTGGGCCCCTCTTCATTTAGATGTTGCTCCTATCACAAGAACTACATCACCGATAACTACTAATTCCCTGCCAAAGCCCACCTCCAAACATCATCACAGGAACATTGGGGATACAGACTTTCAGGTTTACAACTACCAGAAGGAAGATAGGGTTGACGGGGGAAACAAGAGTGTGATGTCCTAGAAGCCAAGGAAAGAGGTTCAAGAATAATAGTGAAACGCTGCTGATAGACGAAATGTGGACTCAGACCCCTTTGATATAATGTCATGTCCTCTGGGTTCTTGGAAAGAGTAGCTTCAGGAAAGTGATGAGGATGAAAGTGATTCAAGTGGAATCAGGAGAGACTGGGAGAGAAATTAGAGGCAGCAAGTCCAGAAAACTCTTTTTTAAAGGGCTTTGCAGTAAAAGGGAACAGAGAATGTGATGGAACTAGCGGTGAACATGATGGAGAAGCTGCAGTCTGTTTGCAAATTAATGGGAATAATGGGGAAGTGAAACAATTATAAAAGAGAGGGAAATAGTATGATTAGATGAGTTTAAAGTTTTTATGACATATATTTTAAATTTAATTTTTCATTAAATATTTATTTATTATGGGTTAGTTTTTATATTTATAACAATGTTAACACTTATAGGCTTGGGGAGTTGGAAGGAATTGGGCCATGCCCACTGATGTGTCCCTGAACAACCCTGGCACTGCCAGGCATTAACAGGAGTGGGTGGCATGCAAGGAAAGTACTGGCCCACTTTAACATCTCTCTACTGTCAGCACCTAATGCTTATAGCTTTTATGACAGTTTCTGCTTCTCACCACTGCCAAAGTGCCCAAGACTGTCCACTTCTGTCCTCCTGCCACCTCTAATCAACCCCATCATTGTGCTCTCCTATACCTGCTTCATCATCTCAGTTCTGTAATCCGAGGCCAAGGGTTTGTCATTATCTGATGCTGTGTGTTCCCTGTTGTGATTGTCTCTGTACCACATGAGTGAGGTCATCCAGTATCTGTCCTTCTCCCTGATGCCCCCTGGTTCCATCCATGTGGCAGTGAACTGCAAGCATTCATCTTCTCTTACAGCTCTGTAGCAATTCATGTACACCTGAGCTCCTTCATTCATCTGTGACCAGACATACGACATTTGGATTGTGAAACATTTTTAAGTATAAGTAAGTTCTAAGCCATAAAGGGTCTCCATGAGTGCACCAAGAGCATGACTACCATCAATCACATTTAGACTCCCCTATCTCTCCCATCCCACCCTCCCCACCCAACTCTTGGGTGAATACACTTTCCTGAATTTTGTGATTATTTCTTTTGTGATGTCACTGAATTGTTGTACTTACTGACAAACTGAACAGAAGCCCATTGGGCCTCTTGCAGACAGATATTGGACTGCTTCAGTCATATATCATAAAATTCTTTTCTGACATTAACCTACACTAAAATTCAGGTTTCCCCCTCTCCAGATTGTTGCTGCTTTGCCTACAACATTCCCGTTACTTCACTAAGACCCTTATCAACATTCATCGCCCTTTTGTATCCCTTTCTCTGCAGGTAGGCAGCCACTGACACCAAGACACCATATTCCCTTGCACATACAGAAAACAGATCCAAATGATCAGAACATTCTTTGTCTCCTATTATACCTGCAGCCCTCAAAACACCCACCTCTCTCTGCAGATATAAGCCTGCAGGTGGCAGGGGCCACACCACCACCTGGTGTCCTTTTGCAGGCAGCATAGAAAAAGCAGGAGATGACCAGTGGTTCTTTTCTCTTCACATCACCTGTGGGCAATGTCCACCCCCCAAATCATCCAAAATTCTCAAGGTAGGAAACGAATAGCAAGATTGTTATGAATGCAAACAGACTAAGCCTTTATAAATGGTTGGCAGCAGGCTCTGTAAGCCCTCTGCATACATCAACCCCGGACTCAGCTCCCTCACTTGCTCACTGATGCTTGAAATTGCTTTAAGGAGAGACAACAGTTTCATCTCACAACTAGAGAAATCTTTGAAAGCCCTGGGTGAACTAATTCATTTAGACTAAAGCACACTAAGTTAAGATGAGCCAAAACATGAGATGATGCAACTGAACACCTTAAAAAACACAACTGTGTGTGATGACAAGTGTAGTAAGAAAAGGGGTTCTGTGTGCATATATGTGCTGTGTGTGAATATGTGCATGTGAGTGTGTGTCTGTGTATGAGTGTGTGAGTGTATATATGTGTGAGTGTGTATGTGTGTGTATTAGTGTGGGTATATGTGTGAATGTGTGCATATGAGTATGTGTGTGAGTGTATATATGTATGTATGTGGGTGATTATGTGTGTGAGTGTGAGTGTGTGTGTATGTGAGTATGTATGTCTGTCTGTGGGTGTGTGTGCGTGAGTGTGTGTGTTAAGTACTTAAAAAAGGAAAAGTCTTGACATCAGAATGCTTATAGTCAAATTTGGCTATACTATTAGCTTTTCAATCATAAACAGGTTGTTCAAAGTTTTGAGCTTATTCTAAAAATATGGTAAATCCTTACCTATTGCCAGCATTAATGGTGGCACTTGAATGCCAATCTATAATGAATATTTTCATTTTTCATTACCTCTGCATTCTGTGTTCTAGCCCTCGACTCTAGCTTCATTCCCATTCTTTGCAAAATGGTGATTAATTACATGTGAGGAACTGGGACTACAGGAGCAAGTAAAGTTCAAACCATATCACGTGCTAAGATCTTTTTTTCCTATTGTATTTGAGCAACTTGGTGACAAGAGTGTTGGGGGGCACACCTAGCATGCCTTTGGGCTATTCCTGGCTCTTGTTAGGAGTCCATGCAGTAAGGGCCTCCCAATCGCAACACAGTACTGACCTCTATGGCTCTAGCTCCAATGGTGTCAATATCAGTGTGTACTGAGTACAAAATTACAGCACTGCACCACCATCAAAGTGCCAAAGACTTTCCACCACTGACTTTATGTCTTTTCTCATCCACCTCTTCCCTCCCCAATCACTACCTCAACCTGGTAACTTTTAGCTGTAGCCAAAGTCCAAAGGTTTATCATTATTTGGATATTATTCATTCTATTGCTTTGTTTCTTTATAACCAATATATGAGAGTATATTTGGAAATATTTATTTTCCTGATGATTTCTTTTGCTTAACATAACTCCTCTAGCTCCATGAGTGATTCCTGAGTGCAAAGCCAGGGGTAGCCTTTGAGCACTGTAGGTTGTGACCCAAAAAGCAAAAAAAAAAAGATAGTGGAGCAAAAAAGAAAAGTTGTAGAAAAAGGCAAATACTCATCTTTTCTTATAGCTGAATAGTATTTTTACTATGCATACGTGTATCAGTTTCTTTCATTCTATTTAATTTTGGGATTTAGCCACACCCACCAGTACTGTGGTGCTATTCCTGGCTCTGTGCTGAGGAGTGATTCCTGGCAGTGCTCAGGGGTGATGTTGGGGATTTGACCCATGTCAGACTCATGCAAGGCAAAGCACTTTACTCCTGTACTACCTGTCTGGCCCTCCACACTCTTTACCCACTCATCTGTCAGAACATTTGGGTTCATGGCGCTGCGATGAACACAGGTGTGCATGTGTCTTTTCCTTTTCACACTGATGTCTTGTTCTGAGGAGGTGTCAAGGTGTGGAGTCTCCTGTTCATACCTAAGTGCTTTAGCAATCTCCATATTGTTCTCTGCAGAGTGATGGTTCCTTTTTCCTCCACATCCCCACCATCAATGGTGGTTTCCATTCTTTCTGATACTCTCACTTGTGTGTGTAAAATAAGCTTCTTGAATGTCCTCTGTTGTTCTTTTTTTTTTTTGGGGGTCACACCCGGCGATGCTCAGAGGATACTCCTGGCTCTTTGCTCAGGAATTATTCCTGGCCATGCTGGGGGGGTGGGGGGGCGCAGGGGGACTATACGGGATGCTGAGGATAGAACCCGGGTTGGCGCGTGCAAGGCAAACGCCCTCCCAGCTGTGCTGTCGCTCCGGCCGCTGCTATTCTTCTTTTTTTTTTTTTTTGGGTCACACCCGGCGATGCTCAGGGGTTTCTCCTGGCTCTGCACTCAGGAATTACTCCTGGCAGTGCTCGGGAACCATATGGGATGCAGGGATCGAACCCAGGCCGACACAGGCCAGCGCGTGCAAGGCAAACGCCCTACCCGCTGGACTATCGCTCCTGCTATTCTTAATCTGTAAAAAT
Source organism: Cryptotis parvus (assembly GCA_021461705.1). NCBI lineage: Eukaryota > Metazoa > Chordata > Mammalia > Eulipotyphla > Soricidae > Cryptotis > Cryptotis parvus. The sequence goes on along the minus strand of JAJIBD010001008.1, from coordinate 111,283 downwards.
ACAGATTAGAGGGACCGGAGCGATAGCCCAGCGGGTAGGGCGCTTGCCTTGCCGCGGCGGCCTGTGCTGGGGCCCCGCATCCCACTATGGTTCCCCGAGCACTGCCAGGAGTAATTCCTGAGTGCAGAGCCAGGAGTAACCCCTTGAGCATCGCCGGGTGTGACCAAAAAAACAAAAAAAAAAAAAAAAAAAAAAATACAGATAGAGTGAATATATGTGCTGACACCTTCCGCTCTCTCCTGTAAAGACCCACAGTAAATCACTGCACGTCCCTCTAGGCTTACTGGAGCACCCAACCCCACCCAAAAGCTCCAGGCCATCTGGAGCCGCAGGTCCACAGAAGTAAAGTTTACCCTCATCTAGGTCCACAGAGGCTTTGGAAAGTGGGCAGGGCTGTGGGCGGGACAGCTATTGGGCGGGGCTAAGGTTTGAGTGGGTGGTGGGTGCTATGGCGTGGGCGGGACGAGGATGTGGGCAGGGTTATGGTATGGGTGGGGCAAGGATGTGGGCGGGTTGTGGTGTGGGTGGAGTGAGAATGCGGGCAGGGTTGTGTGGGGGCGTGGCGAGGACGGGGTGGGGCGGGACAAAGAAACTGGTGCGGCTTGAGGGCGATTCTGTGACGTCTGGTCCAGCCGCGGTCCCTTGGCACCGGTTGCTATGCACACTACGCCAACGTTCGCTTTGCCAGGCGAAGGTTCAGCACTAACAAAGCTGGGTCCGTCCCACCGTTTTCGCACCTAACGGCCCAGGCCGTTACCGCCCTTCCTTGCCCAGGTTCAGCTGCTTTCCTGCCAACAGTGCTAAGTACTGGATCGCTCCTCACACCTTCCGCTTGAGTCCAGGCTCGAGGAATTTCCTGGTGCCAGACAGCTCCTTGGGAGCGAGCCGCAGGTAGCGACTCAGGAGGGCAAGAGAAGCTGGGGGAACTCACAAAGTGGACCTAGGCTGGTGACTGGAAGGGTCTTTCACACTGGGGCTCACCTGCATTAGGCACCTTTCCAGATCACAGAGCTAGAAGAGGGAATTACGGTATTTAAGAGAGCATGGTAAGGGGTGAATGATGTGCGCTGACCAAAATGTGTGTATTTTGTGCCCATAACTAAGGTTTTTAATTTCTTACACATTGATTTGAGTCACTGACAGTTTAGAACTAGAGCCCTCCCACTGATTGACACATGCCCTTCTTTTTCAAAAGTATTTAATGCATATAAAAGTACCTGGTGGGGGGCGGGGCACAGGCAAGGTGGGGAGAGTAGGGAATTGTTAGGAGGACTAAAGGCGTTAGTCTGTTGTAGCACTTTACAAACTCTTCTCATTTACTCTTTTTAAATTTTATTCTTTGGGGGGGGGTTAGTTGTATCACACCCCGATGTGCTCATGGTTTAATCCAGGTGGGCTCTGGGGACCATATGGAATGCGAAGGACTGAACCCAGGTAGGACGCATACAAGGCAAGTGGCTTACTTGCTTTACTACCACTCCAGCCCCTCATTTGCTCTTTTCTCCCCACACTATTGAGCACTATCTTCATCTGTGTACAAAGGGGAGTCTATAGTGAACAGAAACTGACCTTCCCTGCCTTCAAGTTAGTAACCTGTTGGGGATGAGGCAAATATTAAAACATCACACAAGTAATGAAAAATTAGAGCTGAGCTAAGTGTTGACAAGAAGCAGTGGATAAGTGGTGCACTGAGAAAGTGTGCTAGAACTGGCAAGTCCTGAAAACTGAGTGAACTCCGGAAGGACCAGTGAAACAAAGGGTACACTTCAAGCAAGTGCCTAGTACTCACTACCTCCTGTTAGCAAACTCTGGTTCCCAAAGCTGTGGATAGAAACTGCTTCTAATAGTTTGTTGTCTGTAGATTTTTTATGTTACTGAAGTCTTTTGTTCAGTTAAGGAAGTCCTGTTGAGCCCACACATAAATCTAAGAGAAATTTAGTACTCGAAGTATTTCCACATTGGGGAGCATGCAAGTTTCTTGCAGAGGAAATGTGTTGAATTTTAAGAGAAAGAGTGCTGCTACAGTGGTAAATGGAGTAAGTGAGAGGTTTAATAATGGAAAAGAATATCATGGAACATTAAGCTAAAATGGACCTTTCCTCACTGCTGTAACAGGGGACATCATATTGACTGATGGCAGAAAAGTAGGACTTTGCTGACACTTGGATCTGAGTAGAGCCAATGAGGCTATGTCTCTGTGGCTCAAGAGTACATGCAATTCCTGAAAAAAAAATAAAAAGGGAGAATTTGACCTTCCCCCTTTGGCTGTTCGTCTCCACAACCATGCCACCATCTACAAGTCATCTAAGCCTGGAAAGTGATGAGTCATTCCAAACAATTGCTTCTCCTTACCTTCTTCATTCATTGATGACAATTCTAATAGTGTTTGTCTCCTATCTGTCACAACTGGCTCTCAAGAGTTGTTGACAAACACGTTGCCATCTTTTCTCAAGCAGGCTCCCTAAAAAGCCTTCACTCCAAACTGCTCAGTCTGCTTACACAGCTGCCTTCAAAGTTTCAGAGATAGAAAGAAAGAAATCATGTAACGAGATAAAAAAGATTGTTCAACGTAAAGAATTTTCTTCTATGATACAGGAGTATTGGAAGATTTGTTAGATGACAAACATAAGAACCACCTGATACTTCTGAGGCAGATCACTAAGAAAGGCCAGAGCTCCCAAGAGCTTGTTGCAGAAGGTACAGTGACAATCCACTGGATCTTAGGGAAGTTTGGGATACTAGAAAACCATCCACAGAAAGCAACTCGCTGACATTCTAAAGCAGTTTCCCAAGAAAGGTGCCTAGGAAAGCTGCTGACTTCCGTATTCTGTGGCAGTGAGGCGGTTAATTCGATCACATGCTGTAGGAGCCAGAAAGAGAAATTGCACTGCTGGGTCTTCTTGCTCAGAAACTGTCGTTTTCCAGTCTAGGAGCATAGGGAGCCCACAAGATAAACACCTTCTTCCTCCAGAACACTCTACTGATGAAGCTTAACATTGTACCAGCTGGCACGTAGTGAAGGGACATTTTCATTTTTCTGAAGAGAGAGGTGATAGAGGGTGAATTTTGAGCTTAGGGACAAAACACTGAAATATGGGACATCAACTATTGTCATTATTATTATGCTCAGAGTACTTAGCAAGACCTACCATGCCTTTTATATTCAGATCTTGGAATATATTTCCAGTATTTGACCTTACCACTGCTGCTTGCTCCCATTTAGCTTTCTACAACATACTCAGAGTTCCCTGAATTTGCCACCTTACCTCTTTCCTGAGAAGTCCTAGCCAAAAAGAATTCCCTCCTTGCTCTCATCAGCAAATAAGTGCTTTATAAAATACCTACTTCGGGGTTTTTACCAGTTTTTACAACTAGTAAGAAACTTGCCTTGCATGCAGCCAACTCAGATTCAATCCACAGCATCCCATATGATCCCAGGAGTTCTGAATACAACGCAAGGAATTGCCTCTGAGCATTGCTAAGTGACCCCAAAATCAAACATATACACATATTTTATATAGAATACACACATTCTATAAAATACAAGTATAATATAGATACAAATATTGATAGAATAGGATATAAACTCATCTAAGAGTTTATATTCTCATATCTAGTAAAGGTTTCTTTCACTTTTCATTTTAATAATGGATTTTCCTAGCAGTCTCTTAACTTGTCCATGAGCTTTGTGACACTAGGAAGAATAATATTTATTTCTGTGACCTAATACTCAGCACTATATTTCTGATTGGATTAACAGTTTTTCTAGGATCCAAAAAATCATTGAAAAGACCCAAACAGAGCATCATGGTCCCTTGCCTTCCATGAATGTTATTTCTTACCTAGAGCTTGATCTATCATTGCTATGACTGTTACATTACCTCCAGCTGTGAAGAATGGATGCTCCCTGTCTCTTTTGTTTGCAAAAAATAGGGGCAATGTTTTATGTTATCCAAAGTGTGAAAGAAAACAGGAAAGAACAGAGTTGAAATCTTATATGGAAGTGCATCTGCCCCCTCAGCCCTTATATGATGAGTCCCTGCATCTTTGGAATGCTTTAATGAAATAAGAAATTAGAAGGGCAGGTTAAGAGAAAATTATGTTGGGAGTATTCTGATGTTCTTCACTTATAAAAAAGTTCTAACATTTATAAAAGATAACGTAAAGGTGACCGAAGTTTGTATACCTGGCCCTCAAATCAGAGGACATGCTGTATAACTTCTTTTTTTGCCAGTGGGGAAGAGTGTGATTTAAGCAGTGCTCAGGGTCCCAGGAGCTGTACTCAGTAATACATGAACAACTAAGCCAGGATGTTCAGTGCTGGGCTCAAGGATGAGGTATTATGGGCTCAAGGATGAGAACCATGAGAACTGCTAACCCTGCAGTGCTCGTTGTTCACTAATGTCATGCCAGCAGTGTGACATATGTATGCAAAACGTATATCCTTGACTCCTGAGTTGTTAAGTCCCTTGCCAATGCAAAGGAGCATATTAACATGTCAGTCTTCAATCCTCTCCCTGGTATTAGACATAGAAATATGGGGAATTATAAGCAGATTTGAAATCTGAGCATAGTCAGTTCAGAAGCCAAATATGAAGAAAATAAAACTTCTAAGAGGCAGCAATAATATGATATATAAACAATTTAGGGATTTTATTGATAGAGTAAATACTATTGTCAACAGGAAGCTCTGTAATACAGTACCTCTTTCAGCAGTGTTGCTGTAGGCAAACAATTGTAGATTGACTTGACTAAATTTGGACTAGTATAGAAAAGATCCAGACTTCTGTGAAATAAAGTTGAAGAAGCAAAGTTAATATGAATGAGACAAAATGTGGAGAGCCTGAAAGTCAGACAGGGCATCATTCTGACAAGAATGAAAGTGAAGAAAGTGAATGTGCTTTTTGGGGGGAGGAGAAGCTGGGGGAGTCTTGGGAGGGAAAGTTCTCTCAAATGGTGCTCAGGGAATCTGGGAACCTTTCTGGATAATTCTTGACTAATAGGGGTGCGTTTTGATGCACAGGCCCAAGGATGAGGTGCTCCTCAGACCCTTTGGTGCTAGGATTACCCAGGGACCATATTACCAGGATTACCCAGGATCAAATCCAGGTCTGCTGTCTGTACCTTAACCTCAGTACTAAAGGTTCTTGAGACTGATGGAATAATAAGAGTAGTTAAGACACTTCAATTCTGGAAAGTAAGCTCATGTCCTTAGGGAATGATTGTATTGAAACCTATCTGCACATCGGTACTATCCGGATTTAATGAGGTCATGAATGGCTAGTGATCATTTTAAACCTGTCTTATGCTGGACATCCTTGTGTTTTTTGCAACTTTAAGGATATTTGGAACATGTTCTGATAATATTTTTTTGTTACGCTTTCAGGTGGTAAAAATATACTTTTCATGATGCAAGTGAATATATCCAATATATTTGCAGTGATTAGATTTGGACCCAATATTTTATCATAGTTTTTTAAATTATTTATTCTTAGTTGAAATGATATGGTTTACAATACTACCAAAATTATTTATCATGCACATACTTTAAATGCCACACCTATCACCAGTATGCCCTTCTTCCTCCTCCGAGGACCCCGACACGGATCCGTCCCCCATCTCAGTAGCACAAATCAATTCCCTATTATGTTGCCTTTGAACCTTTGTTGCTACCTTGTCATGTATCTATAAGTCCCACATATGAGAGATATTCTGTGCTTGTCACTGTCCTTGCCACTGACTTCAATCAGCTTGATATTCTCTAGTACTCTCCATGTTGCTGCCAATTGCAAATTGCTTCTAGAGCTGCATCATATTTCACTATGTATATATACCACAATTCTTGATTCATTCATCTGTAGTTGGAAATTTGGGTTGTTTCCATAGCTTAGCTATCGTACTGTTAAGGCTTAAAAATAACCACATTAGAGGGGGATGGTGACTCCCCCTCATGGAGATCCTAAGGCGCGAGGCTCAAGGGACTTCCTGTGGGTTCCATAGCCTTAACATTACTTGGAGGCCAGGATCACTAGGACAGCAGATGCTGGGGCCTAGCTGGGTCCCCAGCAGTACTCACTGTCCATTAGGATCCCCAGCCTGTGTCTGGGGCCAACATAGTTCCCCTGACCCGTCCAGGAACTATCCCGTCCAGGTCCCTGTGTAATCTAGCACCAATAATGAGCAAGGTTAGAGGCTCCTGAAGGTTATTCTTTAATGTCGGGGGCGCCCGCCAGTGTCGGGAAGCGAGTTCCCTTCTACCTCCGAAGTCGGCGGGAATGGATGAAAACTCAGGAATCCGGCACAGGTTTTAAAAAGCTTTACTTATCACAGGTTCAGGCATATAAATCAGCAATAGGAAAAACCCTGTGCTTAGGATTCCCTGCTAGAACCCCAGGCACATGTAGGCCAAGATGGCGGCCACCATGTGTAAAGGCCCTGTAAAGAGGAGACAAAGACAAGACTCCTAAGAAGAGTGTGAGACCCAAAAGAGAGCACAAAAAAAGAGAGCAAGACAGGAAGCAGCCTAGTTTTATACCCCTGCAACTCAGACCTTCCCACTATTATGGGAAGCAGGGAGGGTCAAATGCCCTCAGGTAATTTCTCCCACCACCTCACCTAGACCCTTTTATATGCTAATGTTTTGAGCCAAGATCTGCCTGGAAATGCCTTTATAGGGTAGAGAAGGGGGTTTCTGAGATGGCATGTCTCTGTACCAAAGACTAATACTAATGCCAATTAAATATTTCTCCAAGCCTTCACAAGAGTCTCGTCTACTTCACAGTAGTTTTGTATTTTAGTTGCCTTTGAGTTATCAGGGGAGCCATGCTTGCTTGCTTGGAGGCAAACAGCATTTCTCTCTGGTCTAATTAATTACTTAGAGATCCAACATGGCCAGGCCAATATGCTGGTAAGATCTAGTTAGTCCCACGATGATTGTGGTAGCATGAGAGAATATTTATACCAGCCAGTACAGAATACATGGTCAGATAAACTGCCACATTTAAACTACCCCCTTATCTATGAAGTGATCTGCAGAAGGCAATCCAGGGCAGATGCAGAGGCTTTTAGGCTGTCCTGCAACACTTTAGTACTATTTTGTTTCATCACTTGCTTGCAGGAACCTCTCCTGTGTTGGATAACAGGCCTAGATAGCTTGGGAGGTTTGTTGTTTTATCCACTCACAGTTTAATCTATTTACATGTTCTTAAGCCAGGGTTCATACTGAGATCTCTCTTCTGTGTAAATACTGATGGAGGGTGTGGCAGTTAAAGAAGTCACCTTGACTCTGAGTAATTTCTGACTTATTATTATACATCTACTAAGACTTCTATGTTATCTAGATTGGGCACAGCTCCTCTTTATACCCACTGGACCCAGCGTGGGACAGTTAGAATTTACCAGGAGACTGCCACCTGGCTACATTGAGACTATGAGATTATAGGAAGGATCATACTAGTTTTCCCTCAAGCAGGCAAGTGTGACCCTTTTAGTATACGGAGAATAAGATACTAAGAATCACCCTGGTGCAGGTAATAAATAAGAAGGACCTTGTGGGTAACATCTATATTACATGAAGCCAATGAAATTAAGATCTAGTACTTTATACCATATTGAATATGACACAGGTAGCTTACTAGGCTCTGCTGTGCAGGTGGGATACTCTTGATAGTAGGTAGACTCTCAGTTCATTCATTTACTGATAAACCATGTGTCTGGAAAGAAGCCATGTGCAACAAGGAGAGTCAGTTAGTAGCAGCTCTGCCCCATGTATCTGTGTCTCTATAGACACAGATAGACTTCTCTATAGGGTGGGACTCAACATTCCTGGGCTTGAAATAGACTTCTCTATAGGGTGGGACTCTGACGAGGCCAGGATTGAGATTGGCTTTTCTCTTGGGTGGAGCTGTGAGGAGCTGTGGCATCCAGATGTTGAAAATGGCTGCCATCATGGTTCGGGGTTCCTCTGGCTTCTTCTGAGGCTCTATTAGGATGGTGGCGAGGGTCAGAAGTAGAGCTCCCTCCTGGATGCCTCATGATCAGTGGAGCACAAGGAGAACCTGTAACAGCTCTGCCACGTGTATCTGAGGTACCTCCAAAGCTGCCGGGGAATGGATGAATATTCACGAGTCTGGTGCAGTTCCAAATGGATCCCACCAGAAAGGAGTCCCACCAGAGAGAGACATGTTCAATATACCAAGTACAGTAATGATGATGGACCTCATTCCCATGACTTGAAAGAATGGTTTGAGGCTCTTTGTTTTCCTGTAACGAGCAAATGCCCTAGGACTACACTAGCACACAACAGGGACTAACGGAGACATTATTTGTGCCTACTCTAGTAAATCAATGAACATTGGGAAGACAAATGATACAAGTGATACTTTATACCAGCCCCCTCTCTCTCCAGTGTTTAAGAGATAATCTCAATATCAGAAGGGATTAATCCTTGGCATAGTCATTTGTTTAGGCCTATAGTAGGGTGTGGCACCACCCTTCTACACTTTTCTACTCTCTAGAAGCAGTTTATCTGATCTTTGTTGACAGGACCCTCCCTGAAGTTAGGATTACTTTTGTGTATATAACTGACTTGAGGTACTGTTCCTTCTCCTGTGGAATCCACTTTGGTGGGACCCTCTCTGGTGGGATCCACTTTGATGGGACTGTCTGTTGTGGAATCCTCTTTTGTAGGAGTCTTGGGCCCTTGTGTATGGTCTAAGTTCTGACCAGAGCTTGAGGTCTTCCATTATATTGGATTGTGGTAAGAGCTTGTTGTACTATTAGAAGCCTTTTGGGCCTGCTCCAGACTCATGTGTTTTTATCCATTCCCCAGCGGCCTCGGAGGTAGAAGAGAACTTCTGTCCTGATACTGTTGGGGACCCCAGAGACTCCCCAGCACTCCTGAACCTCTGTGTGTCTCCCTGCTGTTTCTCTTGCAGGCTACTATCTCTTTGGGTGGTTTCTGTGTAGGCTCCTCTGTCTCTCCAGCAGTATCTCCTATAGGCTGCTCTCTCTTTGGGAGTCTGCCGGCTCCTCTTGTCAGGGCCTCTCACTTCCGAATGTGTCTCTTCAAGGTTTCATGCTTCTGGTCCTCTCCCAGGAAGTCTCCTGTCAGGACCTATTCTTAGGACTTTTCAGCTCATGGCTTTTCTCTTCAGGGCTTCTTTTCTCTGCATTCCTCAGCTATGTCCCTCTATACCTTCCTAATTACCTTGTTTCATCTTCTGTTTCCATGTCTTGTGTCTCTAAATTCCTAGCTAAGTCTTTGAGTTCCTCCGTGTTGCCCGATTGCCAGTGGTCCTAATACTGAGAAGCCCTGAAGCTCTGTAGCCCTGTAGCTTTGATGCCAGCCCTCAGGCTCAGGCACTAGGCTTGGTGGCTCTGGTGCTGGCCATCCGGCTCAGGCACCAGGTGCTCCATGGCCTAGGTACTGACCAGGCACCAGAGGCCATTGCTCTCTCAGTCCAGAAGCCCCCCAAAGATACTCTCCTGAGGCCCCTATTTATAGTCTTGACCAGGTTTAGAACCTTGGCCTCAACTGTCTTAACAAACTTTGGGAGGTACTGTGCCTTTAATATCCCACATTGATGTCAGTTTATAGCTGTGTGGCTGACTGACAGTATTAAGTACAGAACCATTCCAGAGGTTCTGAACTCCCTTTAATACTTTCTTCTGACTATTTCCTTCCTCTGCCCTTCAGCAAACTCAGTTAACCTTCTCTCTGCTCCTCTCTCTATCCTGTCAGGTTCTGCTCCTCCAACTCATTCCTACCAGCCAGGCTGAGAACCCAGTCTCAACTGACTACTCAACTGCTTTTTCCAACTCTTACATGTCCCCCATAATTTGGATATCAGCCATCCCTTTAAGAAGTACAACCCATCCCTTTAAGGGATCTCTTAAATCTCTTAAAGGGACCCAACATTGTACTAAGTGCAGCAATGAACACAGGTATACATATATCCTGAGATACAGTGTGTGAAATCTGAACTGTCAAAGAGAAAATGCCTGAGACCTTATATGGAGAGAAACATTCATATAAGCATCCAGAATTATAGTATGGAAAGACCAACAAAGTGGGTTAGATTCTTATGCACCTCTAACATAAAAACATGAGACTATAACCTTTGGCCAATCATTTTATATCTTCATACATAGGCTCTCTTGTTTGTAAATGGAAAATGCTGGACTATAATGTTTATCCAAATAAGTCACTTCCCCATCATTTTTTAAAATACAAGTTTCTGTTTTATTTGTTTTGCAACTGACAGATTTCTTGTTTTTGTTTGGTTTGGGCTTGGGTTTTTTAAGTCCAGGGCCAGGGAGACAGCTCAATGGGCTGGAGTGCATCTTTGCATGGAGAGGCCCAAGTTTGATCAATATGGCACTGCATGGTACCATAAGCACTGCTGGTAGCAACCCCCAAACAGCAGGCCAGGAATTATCACCCAGAACACTTCCAGATATGGCCCAATAAAACAAGACAACAACAAACCAAAAGGCCATCTGGGAATGAAATGGAGAATGGAAGAAAAGGATGAACCCAAAGTATCCATAACTTATCAGATAAAGCAACTGAGAAAGTAAAAGAGGTCTTTGGGACTGCTTCTATGGTATTGTGAAATAATACAATAGAGTCAGTGGGTATGACTCAAACCTGGTTGGAAGTTTATAAAGAACAATTTTGGGGGAAGTTATCAGCCTAAAGCTCTAGTTAAAGCTACAAAATTAGGTCTCTGCCTCCGCTAAAATATAGTAGTTGCAGCAGCTCAGGCTCCCACTCCAACAACTAAAATAAACTGGAAAATGTTTTTAAAACATTATAAAGATGTCATGGAGCTTTAATGCAATGAGAACTAGATGAATTATAAAAGAGAGTGCAGACCCTGTCCAAGCTGAGGTGAAAGCCACAGTCACTTCTTCCTTGGGAGCATGTGCCAATTATGTCTTAGACTGAGGCGGTGGCTCAGCCTTCACTGAGAGAGACAGAAACCAGAAAAGCAAATCTGTCATGACAAACTAGAATTATGTGAGGCATCCCTAATCCTAACAATTTTTTTCTGTAATGTATAGTAGACAATTAGTTTGCAGGGGAGCGATGCTCAGGGGTTCCTCTTGTCTTTGCACTCATACTCCTGAATGGCATACCAGTGATGGAACCCAGGTTGGGAGCGTGCAAGGAAAGTGCCCTATCTGCCATACTATTGTTCCACCCCCTGACATACAAGTCTTATTTCTTATTTTATTCTATTTTTTTGGTTTAGTAGTCATACCCTAAAGGGCTCAGGGCCTACTTCTGGCTCTGTGCTTAGGAATCAGTGGTGGTGCTCTGGGAACTATACACAGTGCCACATTAAAGCAACACACAATTTTTAAAGTGGTTCATATGTAGAAACAGGAAAATGTATCGAGTAATCAAGAGGAGAAATGGACAATAGAGAGGAGATACTCAATTAGATTCAGATATTGAAGTCATCAAACATTGACTTCAACAACAACTATACTTATGAGTTTGGGAAAATCAAGGGAATGCATGCATAAAAAATGAAATTGATAATTTCAAGACAAACATCTATAAGGAAATCCAGCTATTCTAGAACATAAAATACAACATCCAAAGTTAAAAATTCATTGAATGGGTTTGACAATAGTCTGGACAGAAGGAAATGAAATAAAAGACAAGTCTATAAAAATATTCTAAATTTCATGAAAACCTCTAAATGTATGTATTGCAAGCCACAATGTATAAGAGAATGAAGAGAGACAGACAGACAGAGAGACAGAGAGACAGACAGACAGACAGACAGACAGACAGACAGACAGACAGACAGACAGACAGACAGACAGACAGACAGACAGACAGACAGACAGACAGATAGATAGATAGATAGATAGATAGATAGATAGATAGATAGATAGATAGATAGATAGAGATACCAATATCCAAGGTCAGGCAAAACACGAATCAGGAGGTCTTGTCAACAGGTGGAATCTACTACAAATGTGTGAGAGTCAGAGATTAAGACAGAGAAGGGAACTGTGTGCCAGCCTAGAACTGAGTATTGAATACAGGCAAAAAGATACACATGATAACCTCTAAATGTATGTTTTATAATCCACAGTGTGTAAGAGAAGGAAGAGAGAAAGAGAGAGAGGGGGGAGAGAGAGAGAGAGAGAGAGAGAGAGAGAGAGAGAGAGAACCTGCCATAGAGGCAGGCTATGGAGAGGGGAAGAATTGGGGACATTGGTGGTGGGAAATGGGCACTGGTGGAGGGAAGGGTGATGGAACACTGTATGATCAAAACCCAGACATGAACATCTTTGTAATTGTATATCTCACAGTCATATAATAACATTTAAAAACAGAATAGGAAAGAGACCCTGACCTTTGTAGATTTAAATAGATCAAATAATTGCAACATTGAATTTTTTAAAGTCATTTCCAATGTGAACAACAAAATGTAAATAGAAATAAATTGATATTAGTACACAGAGTGGACAGAGATATTGAATTAAATGTTAAGAGGAACTCAAGAAATGAAAGTCTTGGGGCGGAGTGATAGTATGGCAGGGAGGGCATTTGCCTTGCATGAAGCTGACCTGGGTTCGATCCCAGGTCTGAACAGGCCAGCTGTGGGGCTGGCCAAGAGTGCCAGCCCCACAGCCAGGAGTGTGGCCCCCCAGAGTGACCAGAACGTGCACAGGCCCCACAAAAGAGAAAGTGAACTTCAGCAAGCACATATGCAAGCACCAAGACTAAAAGTGTGTGACCACAGCTCCGCCTCCATTCACCACAACCAAGTGTGTGTGACCACAGCTCCGCCTCCATTCACCACAACCAAGTGTGTGTGACCACAGCTCCGCCTCCATTCACCACAATCAAGTGTGTGTGACCACAACCAAGTGTGTGTGACCACAGCCCAGCCTCCAGACACCACAACCAAGTGTGTGCTAACCCCTGGTCATCATAACAGAAGCAACAAAGGGAAGGAAATTAGGAGGTGGATGGTAAGGGATTAAAGATTATGAAACAAGCAGCCAGGGATGGAATCTTGAGAAACTCACTATAAGTAACAGTGGGAATGAAAGTTAGCAACAGAAATCAGGGCCAGAGTGATAACACAGCGTGGAGGGTGGTTACTTTGCATGCAGCCAACCCGGGTGCTATCCCGGCATGCCACATGGTGCCCCAAGCACTGCCAGGAGTAATTCCTGAGTGTACAGCCAGGAGTAACCCCTGAGCATAGTCAGTCATGACCCAAAGAGAAAAAAAAACAAACATGACATTCATGACTGAAGTTAAGCAAGACTCAGGCAAAGTGTTTTATGGGAAATGATCAGTCTTTAGATACAGTGCACAAGTCAAGAGGGATGAAGGTTCTGGGGAAATAACACCAGATTAGGCAGACAGGGAGACTTTCCTATCTGCAAAAACAGTCTGTGGACAGTCAGGGTAGAACCCTGTGTGAGGCAAGGGAGGAGGGATTGTATGACCAGGGAGGGTGTCATTGCTTAGGGAACTGGGAGAGTCTGACAGTGAACAAAGAATTAGAACACTGGAAAGATAAGAAAGGTTAAACCCTTTAAAAAAAATAAGGCCAGTCTGTGTCTATTTGGTGGAACAAAAGATGCCAGAAAGGTGGGAAAGTTTAGTTTTTGATGGTTGTGTGAATTTGCTGACAGCCTTGATCTCAGGCGGGAAATGAGTTAGGTGCTGTGAGCGGAAGAGTAGAGTCAAGCTGGAGGTGACCTCCGTTCACTGGAGAGTAAATTAGGAGTAGAATTTGTGAGTCCTTGGGGAATGGCAGAGACCAATGTGGACACTGGAATAAAAAGCTAGAGGGTCAAGATGCAGCATGTGTCGGGGTGGGCATGTACCACATCGAATGGCATTGCAAACACGGCTATTGCGTGTTTATTAGTGTTTCAGAAAACCGAATCAGTGAAGAATACACTCATCCCATGTGTAGTAAAACCTAATTTGATCTAAGCCCATGTTTCTATTTTTTAAAACTCACTCATCTGTTTTATTTACTTTTCTTTTTGGAGTCACACCTGGCTACGTTCAAGGGTTACTCCTGGCTCTGCACTCAGGAATTACTCCTGGCAGTGCTCAGGGGAACATATGGGATGCTGGGGTTCAAATCCAGCTCAGTCGCATACAAGGCAAATGCCCTCCCCACTGTACTATCGCTCCAGCCCCCACTCATCTGTTTTAAAATGACAATACTATCTTAAAATTTGGTCATGTTTTGTTGCTTTATGGAAATCTTAACCCCCCTCTCTTTACCAATCCCAGCTAGCAGCTTCAGTTCTCAAGGGAGAATCCCAGCTGCCTGTTTATAAGCTACAGCCTTACCAGGCATCTGCATTCAGGGAGTTTCTGCCAGTGGCTAGTTAAATATTCCTGTTTCTCTTTCTTGCCTTCTATTTTTCTTAGAAAGCTAAGAACTGCTTTCAGTATCTAAGATATTTAGTGTTGGACAGAAAGATAGTACAGGGGTTAAGGTTTGCTTTTGCAAGCAGCGTACAACATCTGCAACCGTTAGATCCCCACCACACATGGTCTCCCAAGCATCACCTGAGTACAGAGCTAGGAATAGGGCCTGACCACTGCAGTGTGTGACCCCACATTCTCCTGCCCCAAAACAACAAACAAAAAGAATGAAATTATGTTGTGAACTCTAGTTTTCTGTAATCAAAAGAAGCTTATGCATTCTATTATTGATGATGACCATTTTGACCGCAAATTTCTTTGTGGTTTCTAATTAATACTTTAAGTAATTTAGATTGTCCCCTTAATAACCCTAATGTTTAGTTTACTTTCTCATGAGAATTCTCTTAAAATTATTTATATTATAAATATGTTTCATCAGAAATTATTACAATGACCAGAAGTTTCTTTTCACTAACACATAATCTTAAAACATTGAAACAAAACTTCTAAGTTTTTAAGCAGTTTATAGCAGAGCTAATAGTGACTTTATAGCAGAGCTAATGTCAGCTTACAGCAAATAGTCATGAAGTAGAGTACTGACTGGGAGATCTATATGGCACGAACAAAAATTCAGTTTATTTTATTATATAATTATAGTAGCCAGGAAACCTCAAGTAACAGTAAAGATATTGAATGTTTATTTGAATAAAATTTATGAATAAACAGCTCAACTTTTTAAAAGATAAATTAAAATTCCTTATTATGAAATTGCTTTACATCAAGTCTTATGCTGAAATTATTGTATGCAGTTCCTGACAAACTTTTTTTTAATGAGGATCTTTTAACATTCCTGAGAAAGTTTTCCTCATAGAATGGTCTTAGCAAGTAACATAGAATACTTTTTCCTGAAGTTCATATTAGCCTGAATTTAGATCATTATATTTCTTCCATATTTCACTGACATTCATATCTTAATGTGAATGACTTTATAATGTACTTGAATTTTTTCATAGATGTATTTCCAAATAACGTGACTTTCTGTTTATTTTGAGCTGACACCTAGCTATGCTCAGGGACTACTCCTGGCTCATTGCCAAGAAACCTTGCAGCACCTGTCATTAAGCTGGGCACCTCCACGCAAAGCACATGCCCTGTGAGCTAACTTTCCGAACTCAAATAATGTGACATTTGGTTTGCAACTAGTTATCCTTAGGACTAAAATTAGATTATCAATTAAACACCCCCATTGAACTCCTTTGAGCCTCACATTTCCTATGAATCAAAAAGCATTGTTGGCATACTTTATTATATTTTCACATCCTCTTAGCAATTTTGATTAAGTTCATGGGGTGTTGAAAAACGTCAAATAAGCCAATTTTCTGAGGATAATAAGCTCCTCTCAACAACTCTGCAATGAGCATCATTAGCATTCTTTCCAATTCCTTTCTTAGTTCCCAACTTCAAAAAGAAAAAAAAGATTACTTCCTTTGATAGGTAAAGTACTGGCTGAAGGCTGAAAACAGAACTATAAGAGCCTAGATTTTATGAGTCACGGCCAATAATATAGTATCTCTCATGCACAGGCAAATGCACAGAGAAGGGCTCTGTGCAAGCAAAGCAGTGGCTTTCTTATAGCTCAGGTGTTCATGGAGAACAAACCTGTTGTTCTCTCTCTCTCTCTCTCTCTCTCTCTCTCTCTCTCTCACACACACACACACACAACACTCTCATCATTGCTTTCCCACCAGTATGGCATCATTATGTTCACCAGAACACAAAATCTTAAAGGTGAAAACTTTTGTCGCTATTGTTTTGCTTTTTTGTATAGTGCACACCTGGCCATGTTACTGCTTAGGGGTTGGGAATCAAACTTAGGATCTCAGACAAGCTAGGTACATGTTCTACCATGTTTCTGTCGAAGCAATATTTTCTCTCTCTCTTTCTCTCTCTCTCTCATATTTTTAAGTCATACCTGGCGGTACTGAAGACTTGCTTCTTACTCAAGACTGCTCAGGGATCATTCCTGGAAGTTTGGGGGAATAACATGGGGTGCCAGGGATTGAACCAGGCCAGCTACATAAAAAGCAAGAGCCTTCCCTTCTGTACTATCTCTCTACCCCACAAAACAATTTTCTTCCAAATATTCCTTTCCAGGGATTATAACTGGTGAAGATAACTACACACTATGACTAATTAGGCCATGATAAGATGTCAGTGCGTTTTCTAATAGTATTGTTCCAAAATTTCACTTTAAAATTGACTTTGCTTAATTTTGTCTCAAGTACAGGAATTTACCAGGCAAGTTCTTTTTTTTTTCATTATTTATCCAGCTTTTTTTTAATATTTATTTTTACAATTACAAAGATATACAATTAAAAAGTTCATAGTTGGGTTTTGGTCATACAGTGTTCCAGCACCCATCCCGCCACCAGTGTCCATCTCCCACCACCCGGTTCCCTCCCCCATCCCCCAGCCCTGCTCCGTGGCAGGTTCTTTATTTCTTTCCCTTTCTCTCTCTTTCTCTTTTCCTTCCCCTCCAGACTATGGATTACAGAACATACATTAAAGGGTTGTCATGTGTATCTTTTTGCCTGTATTTAATGCTCAGTTCTAGGTTGGCATTAGTACCCTCGACAATTGTTAGCACACTGTTCCATTTTCTGTCTTACCTAGCCTCTGACTTCCACATGTTTGTGATAATTTCCACCTTTGACAAGACCTCCTGATATATGGTTCACTTGACCTTGGATATTGGTATCATAATATGTACATATATATTTATGTTGTGCAGATAAATGCAGTCATTCTGTATCTGTCTCTCTCCTTCTGGCTAATTTTGCTCAACATAATATTCTCCATGTCCATTCATTTATAGGCAAATTTTATAACTTCATTTTTCCTAAAAAAAAAAAAAATTTTCCTAACAGTTGCATAGTATTCCATTATGTAGATGTACCAAAGCTTTTTATCCGATCATCGATTTTCGGGCACTCTGGTTGCTTCCAGATTCTGGCTATTGTGAATAATGCTGCTATGAACATGAAAGTAGGGATGGTGTTTCCGCTGTGTATTTTTGGTTTCCCAGAGTAGATTCCCAGGAGTGGTATGGCTGGGTCAAATGGGAGTTCAATATCTAGTCTTCAGAGGAATGTCCATATTGTTTTCCAGAAAGGCTGTACCAGCCGGCATTCCCACCAACAGTGGATGAGTGTCCCCTTTCCCCCCACATCCACACCAGCACTTGTTGTTCTTGCTCTTTTGAATATGTGCCAGTCTCTGTGGTGTAAAGTAGTATCTCATTGTTGTTTAGATTTGCATCTCTCTGATCATTAGTGATGATGAGCAGTTTTTCATGTTTTTTGGCCATTCGAATTTCTTCCTTGCTGAAGTTTCTGTTCATTTCTTCTCCCCATTTTTTGATGGGGTTGTTTGTTTTCTTCTTGTAAAGTTCTACCAGTGCCTGATATATCCTGGATATTAACCCCTTATCAGATGGGTATTAGGTGAATATTCTTTCCCATTCTGTGTACTGCTTTTGTATCTTAGTCACTGTTTCTTTTGAGGTGCAGAAGCTTTTCAGTTTCATGTAGTCCCATATGTTTATCTTTTCTTCTAGTTGCTTTGTTAGTGATGTTTCACCTTTGAAGATGCCTTTAGCTTCAATGTCGTGGAGGGCTTTTCCTATATTTTCTTCAATGTACTTTATGGATTCAAGTCTGATATTGAGATCTTTAATCCATTTTGATCTGATTTTTGTGCATGGTGTTAGACACAGGTCCAAATTCATTTTTTTGCATGTCGCTGCCCAGTTTTCCCAACACCACTTGTTGAAGAGGCTTTCCTTACTCCATTTTAAGTAAGGTATGCTGGGTCGTCTGGCTTGTTGCAAGGCTCTGCTGGGCTGGCGGGCCAGGGCTAGAACCCGCCATCTTTCCTGGGCTCCTTGTGAGCGGCTGGGCACAGGGAGAGCAAGTAGCAGCTCTGCCCCCATGTCTGTCTCTGGATCAGCATACCTGGGCCAGATTAGAAAAGACTGCAGCAGGGTGGATTTCGATGAGCCAGACTGTGATAGGCTGGTCTGCTGGGTGGAGTTCTGATGAGAGAGAAGTCCGGATGTGGAAAATGGAGGCCCTCATAGAGTGGGGGGTCGTCTGGCTTGTTGCAAGGCTCTGCTGGGCTGGCGGGCCAGGGCTAGAACCCGCCATCTCTCCTGGGCGCCTTGTGAGCGGCTGGGCACAGGGAGAGCAAGTAGCAGCTCTGCCCCATGTCTGTCTCTATAACTATAAATTTATAGTTACATGAAACACTGGTTTGCAAAGTAATTCTAGAAACTTCTTAGGACTTAGGGGGATAGGAGTCAACAAAGTTAAAACAATTTTTATTGTAATACTAAAGCGTTATATGTCTTTCTCACATCTTCTTAAGAGAAAGATATGAGAAATAGAAACTTCCAGAAGCAACATGTATAGTATCACAATATGTTGAATGCAAGACTTATCTGAGAAACTACCTGTCTTCTATTAAGTCAGACATTAGAAAATTTGCAAAGACAATAATATAATGTTACTATTATTATCCAGGGGATTGTTTATTTCTAAAAATTAGGTTTTTCATTAAAAGATTGTTACTGAAACAGGTAAAATAGAACAGAGTTACACGTGCAGCTGCTGGCAGCTCAGTCCCCAGCACTGGACCTGATGCTACCAAAGCTTCTGAGAAGGCCTATGGCTTAGTCTGGACTCAAGCTGAAACTAAGGGAATATGTCGAATTTGAGTAGATGGAAAGGAAGAGGAATGGCGTATGAAGTAAGGTGGTCAAGAATTAGCCAAATGCTGAAGAGAAAGGAAAAGCAGGTATCAAACTCTATGAGAAAAGTGTGCACTTGGGGCCAGAGCGATAGCACAATGGGTAAGCCTTGCACGTGGCAGACCCCCTATTCAATCCCCGGCATCCCATATGGTCCCCAAGCACCACCAGGAGTGATTTGTGAGTGCAGAGTCAGGAGTAACTCCTGAGCATTGCTGGGTGTGATCCGCCAAAAAATGTACACTTTGTAGGCTTTTAAACCACTTTTAGTGGTCTTTATTAGGCTATGTATTATTTTCTTTCCTTAAGGAACATTTTTGTTAATTTTTAAAAATTGGCATTCTAGGACCTAGAGCACTAGTGCAGAGGGGAGGGCATTTGGCCTTGCACACAAATGACCCAGGTTCGATCCCAAGCATACCATATGGTTCCCTGAGCACTTCCAGGAGTATAGCCTGAGTTCAGAGTCAGGAGTTACCCCTGAGCATTGCCTAGTGTGACCCAAAAAGCAAAGGGAGAGAGAGAGAGAGAGAGATTCTAAACTTTACAATGCTAATGCTATTGGTTTCTCATGAACATAATTTCAATATCATGTTCAGCACCAGCTGCCTCCTCCCTCTCCCAAAGGCCCTAACACTCCTCCCTCCAACTACCGTCACCCAATTCAATTATGTGGATCAGTTTTCCCATTATGTTGCCTTTGTGTCGGGGATGCCGCTGGGGTCCCCGACAGTGTCAGGACAGAAGTTCTCTTCTACCTCAGAGGACGCCGGGAACAGATGAAAACTCACGAGTCTGGCGCAGTTTCAAAAAGGCTTTTAATAGTACAAAAGCTCTTCCACAGCACTCCAATATAATGAACAAACTCTACTCTGGTCCAAACTTAGACCATACAAAAGAGCCTAAGTCTCCCACCAAAGAGAGAGGATCTCACCCGAGATGAGTCCTACCCAGAAGAAGGAGCAAAAGGCCAAAGAGCAAAAAGCTGAAAGCCAAAAGCGAAAAGCCGTAGGAGCCAAAAACTGAAAGCGAAAAGGTGAAAGGGCCTCAAGTCAGTTCCCTTATATACATCATTTGTGACAGGGAGGGTCATGTCAACAAAGAACCCTAAACAGAGTGTAGAAGAGCAGTGCCACACCCTATTGCAGGTATAAACAAAGGTTATAGGACTAATCCTGAGATTATCTCATATGTAAAACACTGGAGAGAGAGAGAGAGAGAGAGAGAGAGAGAGAGAGAGAGCTGATATAAATTAATACATCTTAATTTCATGAGCTTGGTACCCACAAGGTCCTTCTTATTATTATCTGCACCAGGGTGATTCTGAGTATCTTGTTCTCGTGTCTGAAAGGGTCACACTCGCCTGCTTAGAGCAAACTAGTATGATCCTTCCTATAATCTTCCTATAGTCTCAACGTAGCCAGGGTGGTAGTCCCCTGGTAAATTCTAACTGTCCCACGCTGGATGCAGTGGGTATAAAGAGGAGCTGTCCCCAATCTAGAAAACATAGAAGTCTTAGTAGATGTATAAGTCAGAAGTTATTCAATCAAGGTGACTTCTGTAACTGCCACACCATCTAGCAGTGTTTATATAGAAGAGAGGTCTCATTAGAATGAACCTTGGCTTAAATAGGGTAAGCTATGAGTGGGCAAAACACCAAAGCTCCCAAATTAGCTAAATCTGTCATCCAACACCTTTGGATCTTTATTATTACCTTGTTGTGTATCTTTAAGTCCCACATATGAGAGAGATCATTTTGCATCTGACCCTTTCCTTCAGACTTCACTCAGTTTTGATATTCAGCTTCATCTGTATCACTGTATCACTGTATCACTGTCTTCCCGTTGTTCATCGATTTGCTCAAGCGGGCACCAGTAACAAGCAAGTGTAGCTCAAGGGCATCTGCTTGCTCCAGGGACAGGAAGAGCCTCAAACCATATTTCAGGTCATGAAATTGAGGTCCATAATTGTTACTAGTTTTTGGCATAACAAATAAAGCAGAGGTAGCTTGCCAGGCTTTGCTGTGTAGGTGGTATACTAAGTAGAAGTCTCTTATCTTGAGCATTTACTGATGAAACTTAAAGAAGGACATATAAAACTGTTAACAGGAGGTGTCTTTTGGCTGTGGAACTCGAATGGACTTCATCTGTATTGCTGAAAATTGCACAGATTTGTTCTTACAGATGCTAACATTCCATCTGTATGTATGTATGTGCATATACACACATATGTATACATATACACACATATGTATATATACATATGGGATATATATATACATACAAGAAGTTATCTACTTCTTGGCCCATTCACCTGTAGTTGGGTATTTGTGTTGTTTCCATACCTTGACTACTGTACTAAATGTGGAAATGTACATAGGTATGCATGTATCCTTTCAAAGTTATGTTTTTATGTTTTGGGAATAGATGTCAAGAAGTGGTATGGCTGGATCATATGGTTTTTCTATTCCTAATTTTGATAGATATCCATATTGCTTTCTATAAAGGCGGAGCCAGATGACATTCCCACCAGCAGTATACACTTTGGATGCATAAAAGTACATGAATTTTCCAAAGCAGGTGATGGATTGGAAATGCATCAATGCTAATGAAAATCTAGAGTTTCGTACTATGTTTCTAACTCATGGAAACCTTGATAGTCAGTATACCATTGTCCTCTTACAAATGGGACTCTGTGACCTATTTTGAGTAGCACTATAGAATGAGGCTCTCTGGATAGAATCTACCAAAGATCAACACAGTATGGCTAACCAATAAGCTGGCTACAGCTTGGATAGAGGCCCCAAATCAGAGTCAAAAGAGTATAAATAGAATGAAGGACAAACTAAAGACACATTTCAAAGCAAATACCAATGGAATTTAGTGACAGATTCAACAGGGTAGTATGCTACCCGCACGACAGAGCCTGGCAAGCTACCCGTGTTGTATTTGATATGCCAGATACCAGTAACAATTATAGACCTCATTCCCATGACCTGATGGAATGGTTTGAGGCTCTTTATGTTCCTGGAGCAAGCAGGTGCCCATGGGCTCTACTTGCATGAGACAGGTCATATGGAGATGTTATTGGTGCCCGCTCGAGCAAATCGACGATGAACGGGAAGACAGTGATACAGTGATACAGTGATTCAACAGACAGGAGAGAACATATGGCTACATGGCTTTGAGGCTGCATGGCTGAAGTGAATGTGGGAAGGGGACTCAGCTGGGGAAAGGAGGATGCATTTAAGTAGACATTTGTCATGGAGCTGTGAGAAGTGTGAAATGAAGGCACCGGTGAGACGTCACGGATGACCAAGCAAGTAGAACCAACAGTTTTCGGAAGACAGAGCCATGAGAGGATGTGAGTTGACCAAGGCGAGTGGTGTAAAAACAGTCTTCATGCCAGGGCTGAGCATGGGAAGGACGGGCCAAAAGAAGTTGGAGAAGAGGTGTGGTTGCAGAGGGAAAGTTCAAAGGGAAACAAAAAACAAGAATGATGCACACCATGAAAGGAAGAAAAAGCCTTAGGAAGGAAAGGGACAGGCCACCTCCCATGTCACACAGTTTTCAAAGTCTGCCTGTGTGACATGATTAATAAATGTCACTTGACAAGTTTTTTCAACTTCATCTGTAAAATAACTGCTAGAACAATCTACCTCACAGTAGTATATGGAAGTGAGAAAATGTACACAGACTACTTAGCATAGATAAGTGAATCAGGGCCAGATACATGACTCACATTGTAGAGCAAAAGTGAGGTCCTAAAACTGAATCCCATCTCTGCATGCCCCCCGGCCCCTTCAAGAGTGTCCCTCACCACAGTGAGAATATATGATATATGTATATATAATTTATTACTTTCAGGGAAACGTAGTGATGACAGTAGAAAAACTTAGAGCCAGTTAAAGGATTGGGCCATGAGTGAGCATACAGCAGCAGAACTTATTATGGACTCTGCCCTGAAAAGGGACCATGGAAGAGTTGTTAGAAGAAGTTATAATGTCAAGCAAAGGCCTTTGCTTAAGTTTTCTCTATACCAACAATGGGTTAACATTCTCATGAAAACTTTAATTTTAGGTTATGACTTCACGCTGACAAGCGACTATTTGAGCATTGAGAATATAAAACAAGTATCCAACTAAAATATCCTCTCAAACTATATACAGACAGTAAAATGGGACTGCCTCTGTAGGAAACAGTATGGCAATTCTTTTTTAAATTTAAAAATAGATTTAAGGCGCTGGAGAGATACAGGAGATAAGGTGCTGCCTGGCATGTAGGCAACACCGGTTTGATCACAGGCACCATTTTTAGATGCCCTGAGCACAGATCCAGGATTAATTCCCTATACCAATGGGCATGACCCAAAATTCCCCCCTATCCTTTCACTCTGAGAGTGTTTGAATCTTGGAGGATTTCAGGTTTAGGAGTGTAAGAGTCTTCCCCCTTTTTTTTATTGAAACACCGTGATTTACAAAATAAAAAGGTTTTCATAATACAGTTGTTAGAGTCATACTTCAACGCCACTCCCACCATCAGTGTGTTCCCACCAAAGACCCTCATTTCCCACCCACCTGCAATCCCCATGCCTGCTCCCTCAGCTGACACTAATTACAGTGACCATTAAAGCACATACCTGGCAATGTTATTGGTAAATCTATCACCACCACCACCCCCACTGGTTGATTATGAGAGAATCTGGCCGAATTCTGTTCTTGAATTTATGAGTTTCTAGAATGTGATTGGTTTCTACTAGTTTAATATATCGCACAGCAATTATGCGGCCACGCACCTTGGGGAGAGTTGATGGCAGCTCTGCCCCATGTGTCTGTGTCTCTGCATCATGGCTGACAGCCCGGGAGGCAGTTCATGGGCGGATCTACCAGGCCTCCCGGATGGGATAAAGGTGGGAAAAGGGACCCCAGCTACATCTCCATGGAAGCCTGGTGACTTTAGCCCGTCAAGATAGGAGAGTAAGAGTCTTAATTAGCTGCTTGCTTTCTATGGACTCAAGACCTGATCTACTAGCTCCTACCTGGTACTGATTCCCGACCTTTAGGTTCCTGGTTTCTATACTTCCCCCAGCTCCACCCTAATTTCTTCATTTGCTACCACCCTAGTTTCTCACTTAACCCTGGAAGGCGTCCTTCAACTTCTCAGCAAGACCATTTAAAAGATGAGATTACAAGCATATATCTAACATCTAATGGTGTTTTTTTAAATATTTTATTATACCACCGTGAGATACACAATTACAAAGATGTTCATAAGATGTTCATATTTGGGTTTCGCTCACACAGTGTTCCAGCACCCATCCCTCCACCCCTGCCCATTTCCCACCATCAATGTCCCCAATTCCCTCCCCCCTCCCTAGCCTGCCTCTATGGCAGGTTCTTTATTTCTTTCTCTTTCTCTCTATCTCTTTCTCTTTTCCTTCCCTTCCACATTGTGGATTACAATACATACATCAAAATGATGTCATGTGTATCTTTTTTGCCTGTATTTAATGCTCAGTTCTAGGTTTGTATTAGCACTTTCGACAATTATTGGCACACTGTTCCATTCTCTGTCTTACCTAGCCTCTGATCCCACATGTTTGTGATAACTTCCATAATGGTGTTTTTTATTGAATCACTGTGAGATACAATTACAAAGTTATTCATGATTGGGTTCCAACACTACAAATGAATATTTCCCACCACCAATGGCCCCAGTTCCCTCCCAGCCCTACCACCTTAGCCTACCTCTATAGCAGGCACTTCTCTCTCTCTCTCTCTCTCTCTCTCTCTCTCTCTCTCTCTCCACTATGGTTTGCACTACAGGTTCTGAAAGGTTATCATAGCCCAGCGGGTAGGGCGTTTGCCTTGCACGCGGCTGGCCACTGCCGGCCCGGGGTCAATCCCTGGCATCCCATATGGTACCCCAAGCACCGCCAGGAGTTATTCCTGAGTGCAGAGCCAGGAGAAACCCATGAGCATTGCCGGGTGTGACCCAAAAAAAAAAAAAAGAAAAGAAAAGGTTATCATGTTTGTTCCTTTACCTACTTTTCTTGTGATCATTTTCAACTATCATTGTCTTAGTGGTCCCTTCAACTGTCCCCCAACCTCCACTTATGACAAGCTTCCAACCATAGACTACTGATCTTGGGTATTAGTCTCAAATTGTGTTTTTATTTATTTTTTTATTTTTTTATTTTTTGTTTTTTGCTTTTTGGGTCACACCCAGCAGTGCTCAGGGGTTACTCCTGGCTCTGCACTCAGGAATTACTCCTGGCGGTGCTCGGGGACCATATGGGATGCCGGGAATCGACCCAGGCCAGCATGGGCCGGCCACATGCAAGGCAAACGCCCTACCCTGGGCTATCACTCCGGCCTCAAATTGTGTTTTTATATATGGTGTTTGAATCTAGTCTCTCTTCATCTGTTCATGCATTGACTTGTATGTCATCTGTAGATTTTCATGTTTATATTTTGTGTTGTGTTTGGCTTCGTGGGTCACACCCAGAGATGCTCAGGGGTTATTCCTGATTCTGCACTCATGAATTACTGCTAGTGGTGCTCAGGAGACCATATGGGATGCCAGGATAGGGCCGAGGTCAGCAGCAGGTAAGGAAAATGCCCGACCTGCTGTACTATCGCTCTAACCCCTGGATTTTCATGTTTTGCCTCAGTTTGTCCTTGAACAATTTGAATGAAATTTATCTTTCTATTCCCTAGTTATAATAAATGATTATACCCAGAGGTGTATTGTTAATCAAATGATAATTTAATGATCATTATAAATTTTATTTTGAAGTAACCTAGAGTCAAATAATAGATGATTCTATTAAATTCTCTTAAATGTTTATCCATTCAATAAGAGGGTGTAAATCATGGGATGCTGAGGATTGATCCTGGCTTGGCTCCCTCCAAGGGAAGGGCCTTACCCACTGCGCTATTGCTCTGACCCTTTATCATCATAATCATCATCATCATCATCATCATCATTATTATTATTATTATTTCTTTTTTTTCAATCCGGCCCAGGTATGCTGAACCAGAGACTCTCAGACATGGGACAGAGCTGCTACTTGCTCTCCCTGTGCCCAGCTGCTCGTGAGAGCGCCCGGGAGGCACGGCGGGTTCTAGCCCTGGCCTGCCACCCCAGCTGAGCCTCACAACAAGCCAGACCACCCTCCCCTACTCCATGGGGCCCGCCATTTTCCACATCCGGACTTCCCTCTTGTCACAACTCCACCCAGCAGACCAGACTATCACAGCCCGGCTTGCACAGCCGCTAGCGGCCGCACAGTTTATCAATAAATGCTTTATTTAGAGGTGACTACAACAGTATGCCACCCGCACGGCAAGCCTGGCAAGCTGCTCGTGTAGTATTTGATATGACAAATACCAGTAACATTTATATTAGGTCATTCCCGTGACCTAATATAATTGTTTGAGGGTCTTTATGTTCCTGGAGCGGGCGGATGCTTTTGGGGTCTACTAGCATGAGACAGGACATATGGAGATATTACTGGTGCCTGCTCTAGTAAATAGATGATTAACAGGAAGATAGTGATAGTGATAGTGAAATCATGGAGGATGTTTGGGATATGTCCGTGAGTAAATAAGCTTTTAGGTTTGATTCCATTTAGATATACTTTAAATATATTTTATTTAAAACTACATTTTAATTATTTTTAAATAATTAAATTGTTAAGATATATTTTATTGTTTGTTTAGTATTTTTATATAGATATATTTTCTTTTTAATTGAATTACTTCTGATTACCAATGAATATCCTGCCCCTTGAGGTGTTCCAGGTGTGGCTGTAGTGCCCGGCTGCATCAGCAGGTGGCAGACAGGAGACAGCCTTATCCACACCCAGGGCTCTGCCCCATGGGCCCTGGATGGTTGATGGCCTGACATAGAAAAAGACTGGGACCCTTCGGGTGAACCCAGAGCCACGACAGAGCCTGGCAAGCTACCCGTGGTGTATTCAATATGCCAAAAACAGTAACAGAAGTGGACCTCATTCCCAACAAATGGAGATGTTACTGGTGCCCGCTCGAGCAAATCAATGAGCAACGGGAAGACAAGTGATACTAATGAATATAAAATAGATTTTAGAAAGATGTTATGTACTTATATTAAAATTATTTATATTTATCTGAAATAAATAACAGGGATATAAGTTATAGACACCTTTTATTACCATTTCTTGATGATTGGCTTTTTAATTTCCTTTTTTTATTTATAAAGCTTTTAATAGCAGAGTTTCATAAATTCAATGTCCACGCTCCAAACCTACCACTAGTGTCAATGTCTCTAAATCAATGGTCCGAGGCTCTCTCTCCTTTCACCCCTCCTCCTCTTTAATAATTTGCTTTTTATAATTTTTTGTCACATGCTTACATGTGTGAAGTCTTACAGTTCTGATCTACATAGATGCCTGATCTCTAATTTCATCTCAATGAAATGTACGAGACCTTGACCCATTGTTGTTGCCAGTTCACCTTCTCATGCTTCCCTCACTCTCCTTCTCATCCCTCCCTTCCACTTCTTCTTTGGTACTCTCATTTTTAGAATCCAGAGCCAAGGATTTCCCACCACTGATTCCTGTCATTCCCTGTTTTTATTGCTCACTCTACCAAAAATAAATGAGAACATTCAATATTTGTCCTTCTCTTGTTAACTTACTTCATGTAACTTGATACCCTCCAGTTCCATCTGGGATTCAGCAAACTATGATTTCATCTTTTCTATAGCTGCATAATATTCCATCTTGTGGATATATCACAACTTTATCCATTCATCTGTTATAGGACATTTGAGATATTTCTATATTCTAGATCTGGAATGAACATAATTGTGCTTATATATTTGAAATTAATGTTTTTTAAGAGGGTAGATGCCAAGGTATAGAATCACTGTGCCCCTAATTTTTAAACAGAAAATATATTTATGTTGGGAATATTGTAAGGATAATGTAATCCATTGCGACATCATTAGAAGATTTGTTATTTTGCTTCTTGTTAACTTCTATTTTATTTATTTTTTATTATACCACCTTGAGATATCACTGTATCATTTGTCTTCCCATTGTTTATCGATTTGCTCAAATGAGCGCCAGTAACATTTACATTAATTGGGAATGAGGTCCATTATTGTTACTGTTTTTGGCATATTGAATACACCATGGGTAACTCACCAGGCTCTGCCATGGCTCTGGGTTCATCCAGGGGACCCAGTCTTTTCAGACCATCAACTATCCAGGGCCCACGGGGTAGAGCTCTGGGTGTAGACATGCCTGTCTCCTGTCTGCCACCTGCTGATGCAGCCGGGCACCACAGCCACACCTGAAACACCTCAAGGGGCAGAAATAATAATAATAATAATAATAATGATAATGATGATGATGATGATGATGATAAAGGGTCAGAGCAATAGTGCAGTGGGTAAGGCCCTTGCCTTGGAGGGAGCCAAGCCAGGATCAATCCTCAGCATCCCATATGGACCCATGAGCACTACCAAGAGTGAGTCCTGAGTCAGAGCAAAGGGAAACTCCTGGGCATTGCCAGGTGTGTCCAAAATATACAAAATTATAGTAACAATAGGAAAAAGGAGCATGGTACAAGTTCAACATTTAGAAAATGGAAGTAAAGGGTTTGTTCTCTGTTCTCTTTGGTGGTTCATTTTAAGCCTGAATTGATTCAAAATAACAAGTTAACAGGGAGAGAGAGCAAAGGGCTAGAAAGTTCAGATGACAGATGGCAGCCCCAGGTGCCATGAGGCCACAGCACTGACCTCCAAACACCTCTCAGGAAGAGCCCCTGAGCATGGATGGGTGTGGTTCAAGGCATAAAACAAAAAACAATGTAAACACATACAGGGATCATGTCAAGATAACACAGGGGCAGGAGATGGAGCTCAAATGATTGTAGTGCATATATAAAGGAGCCCACACTTAATCGCCAGCATTGCACGGTCCCTCAGCATCACTGGGAACAAACCCCAAGCACTAAGCTAGGAGTTGTTCTTTTGTATCATCTATTGAGTGTGGTTTAAAAACAGCAACAACAACAACAACACAAGAATGGTAGAATTTTGCTGAGAAGGAAATAGCTTGTGACTGCATGCAGGATGCTATCAGCCCGACTGGGTTGAACCACATACCCATTCAAGCCTGACACGTTTGTAATGGAACTAAAAAAAATACTTATGGACTGTCTTAGCTTTTTTCACAACAAGGGCTCTTGGGAACCTCGAGTCACAATGAGCTCTTAAATTCTGGTTACAAAAGAAATTCTAAGTCAAAAGAGGGAACGTTGAAGTAGAGTGAGGACATCCTGTTCCATAAAGTGACAGGAACTTGTCAAAAGGCATAAAAAATCCACATGTCAGGGGTTCATTGCCAAATCTGGGGGAAAACAAAATCAAAATAATAATATACAATTATATTGAGATATACAATTAGAAAACTGTTCATGCTTGGGTTTCAGTTAACTTCTTTTTTTTTTTTTTTTTTGGTCACACCAGCAATGCTCAGGAATTACTCCTGGAGGTGTCCAGGGGGCCATATGGGATGCCAGGGATGGAACCCTTGTCGGCCTTATGCAAGGCAAACATCCTACCGGCTGTGCTATTGCTCCGGCCTCTAACTTCTATTTTTAATGAACAAAGATTGTGTGCTTCTTGTGTTAAGAAATGATTAACATCAATAAAAAGTATGGGTGATTAGCTAACTCTGGGCTCCTGTAACAGCAGGTGCGTCTGTCTTGTTGTCTGTGGCCTAGTGACTCCATAATATTCAGTGTCAGACTGGGTGTTCTGCTCAGGATTCCTGCCATTTTATGAGTCAAATATTTCTGTTTACTTTTTTCCCCAGCCAACAGATCGACAAATCAATGCCTCAGACAGACAAGCAAGTATGCATTCCCCGGAGCTGCCGGAATTGCTGAAGCAATTTACCAAAGCGGCCATTCGGACCCAGCCACAGGACCTCATTCAGTGGGCCGCAGAGTAGGTACTGGGGTCCTGCTGCCGTCCTAGCAGGGCTGGGGAAGGAGGAGCAAAGGGCTTGACAAGGACCAGAGATGGCCAAAGCTCCGGTCCAGGAGTCAGGATTCATTCGCATAACCTTGGGGATGGTAAGCTTTGGTGCCTTAAAATCCAACCAGAGCTACCTTAAGCTAGGGAAAGGATGTGGTGTCTTCGCCTAAGCAGAAACCAACAGGGCATCACAGTACCCCGGGCAACAGCAAGAGTCGGATGCGGCCCTCCCCCCCCCTGTGTGCTCCCCAGCGGGTCTCTGCACCCAGAGCCTCTATCTGCCGGGAAAGGCTCCGAAACCATCAGGGCTTTTTGTACCTGTTGGGGGGTGAAGAGGGGCCTGGGTTCTGCTTGTCTGTCCCCAGGGATAAACCAGGGTCTGGGCTTGACCCGTCTGTCCTGGGGGTTCAAACAGGACCCGGGTAGGCCCGTCTTTCCCTGGGGATGAACCATGGCCCTGGCTTGGCCCGACCAGGGGTGACCTAGGTCTCGGGCGGTGACCTAGGATCCAGCATAGCCCTTCTGTCCCAGGGGTGACCCAGGCCCCATTCTCCCACTAGATGGCAGCATCGCCCTGGGGAGACCCGCGGGCGCCCTGGGCCATCACGCCCTGGGGCTGTGCTCCTGGGTTTGCTTCCCTGGTGGTTCCCTCTCCTCTTAGAACTCATCCTTGCAGCCAGCTGAGACTGTCTCCTCTTAATGGACACTAACTAGGCAGGCTCTGCTAGTAATGAACCCTGTTTGGTTATTTCATCCTAAAGAGTCTTTACTGCCTCTAGGACAATTTCTTCGGGCACACTCAGACCTTGTTCTATGCTCTACAGTACTTAGGAACCTCATGTTATTGTTCTTGTGCTGCAGTTTTATAGCAAGAAAAGCGTCATTTCTGGGTATTGTCCCTGACATTTACGGAGAAGGCATTCCTCTTTTGTTGCCTGCTTGCTTCCGTATTGTATCTTGGGCTATAAGCTTTGAATATCGCCAAGAATCAGTTTGTCGTTTAACTGCACTGGAAGAGGCGAGCTGAGCCTCAGAGTGCGCATCATTCAATTCACACTACAGAGGCACTTGCCAAAAGGTTATATATGACTTATAGACCTGAACATCTTAGAGGATAGGAATTCCACAGAATTCCGAGACAAGATATGTATCTAATTCACAGTGAGCAAGACTACCCCTATATGCCTTGAAAGAGAAGAAAGCAGCTATTTGGTGGGTATGTGAGTGACAGCCCAAATCTGCAGTCCGTTAGCAGCGGGAACCGTGGTCTGCTGAAGGCTAAGTTCATGCTTCACTTTCCTTATATGTTACTTCTCTAGTCCATGCGCTAAAGACACTTACTCACTCTTTCCTTTATTTTCTTTCCTCCTCTCTTCTCTCCCTCCTCCTTCCTCTTTATTCCTTCATTTTTCTTTCTTCATTCCTTTCTTTTTTTCTTCCTTCCTGTCATTCCTTCTTTTTGTTTGTTGTTTCTTCTCCCTGCCTTTCTTTTATTTCTTTCTTTCCTTTATTTCATTTTCTTTCCTCCCTTCTTTCTTCAATTTTTTCTTTTTTCCTTTCTTTCCTTCTTGTACAGAAAATGAACCCAGGCCCACTGTACATAAGGCATGTACTCTACCACTGAGCTATGTCCTCAAACTGAGGGTCACTCCCTACTTGGGCAGCCACTTGTACCTTGTTTCTCTCCCATGATGTAATCCAAGTCCAGCTCCATAGCCTGAGCACACTCCATTATGCATCATCTTGCCCCCTCCCCTTCCCCACACCAACCTGTTGTCCACAGGGGCCTGCTGAGGACCTGAAGGGAGGGACACGGGCAGGTGTTGCTTAAGTCCTGGTAGCTTAAGTGCTGCACAGCTCTGTGGCTTAAACTCAGGCAACAAGATTCCCATTACTGTGTGACTTGTTCAGGATTGACAAAATCCTCTTTTAATTTTGTATTACCCAGTTATGAAGAAAACAATAGAAAAGAGTGCAGGAGGGACAGAGATTTATAATGCAGAGGTAGCCCACAACAAATGTTTCTAATTTCACTGTGTAAACAGTGATAGGAAAACAAGTTTTATTGGATGTTTTAGAGGAGGGTGCTATATCACGTATCCCCCAGGCTAACTCAAACAACTCAATCATCATCATCATCTTCTTCTTCTTCCTCCTCCTCCTTCTCCTCCTCTTCCTCCCCCCCTCCTCCTACTCTTCCTCTTCTTCTACTACTTCTTCCCTGCCCCCTTTTTATTTTTTTGCTCTTTGGTCACCTCATCAATGCTCCAAGGTTATTCCAGGCTCTGTATTCAGGAATTACTCCTGGCGGTGCTCAGGGGACCATATGGTATGCTGGGGATAGAATGTGGATTGGCCACATGCAAGGCAAATGCCCGCTCTTCTGTACTATCACTCCAGCCCCAACGCAGACTGTTCTTTGACTTGTCTTCTCATCTTCATCTCTCTTAGTGCCCTTTCAACCTTTTATTTCTCTCAAGCCACACTACCTTCAACCAAACCCTCCCGGCTCACCCTTGGAGTCGTTTCATCTTCTCCCTCTTTTCTTATGCAAGTCACTTTGATTTTTTCAATTACCCTTAGAAATTGAAATTACATACCTCATCTCACTTCTCAGTAGGGACTTACGTCAATAGCTTTTATGCTTAAAAGAAATTCTTTGAAGGATTCATCTTCTACAAAATAATGATTAATTAAAAATAACAGCAGTTTGGTTTTCTCCCCTTTATGTACATACTATACATATACATATGTAATATACATCACTAGAATGTCTGTCTATTTGTGCTGCTTGTACATGGCATGTAAATAACAAACCAAGACCCAGTGTGTTTTATAGAATTCCATACAAAACCTTTATTGGTTTTTCCACATTCTAAGAGAGGAAAGAATCTTTTTTATTTCCTAGGCATCTTTGTACCTTAAGTGGAAAATAACATTGTCTGAATTTTCTTAGACATAAATGAAGCAAAAATAGTGCCTGAACCAGAGAAATCACTTAAACGTTCTTTCCACCATCCCCTTTCCCAAAAAGATGGAAGGGGATTCCTGAAGCAGCCACAGAGGCATTGATGTATAAGATCCTCTCCTTACGTTGATTTTTTTCCCCCTTACAGATATTTTGGGGCCATGGCCCGCGGAGAGAGCCCTCCCGGTGAGAGAGCGGTCTGAGCGACTCCAATTTTCCAACTGGGCTGAGCTTACACCTGAGCTGTTAAAGATCCTGCACTCTCGGGTAAGGGCCACAGGAGTGTAGAGTGGGGAATAAGGGATGGGGGCTAGGGTGGGTCCGGACAACAACCTGTAATCCCTCTGCCAATCAGTTGACCGCAAGAATCGGCTTCATGTTAAAATTCACTTATCCCTCTATACCTTGACAGTGATCTAGGAGAGAACCAGGAACACTTCTGAAATAGGCTCTCCCCTGAGCTGGCAGTGGGATGATCCCAGAATTCCCAGATACTGCAGAATGTCTAGAGCTCATGGCAATGTTGTTTACTCTTTCAGGAAATAGAGATCCACACGCCATGACAATGTTTCTCTAACTAACCAATGTTATACCATGATACTCATCACTGGGACATGGCAGTTATAATTCCCCAGTATTCCAGCTTGAGATAGAGTCTAACTTTTAGGGAAAACTCTGACCCCACTACTATAGCATCCTGAGATCTGCCCAAAGACTGTATAAGATGGGTCTGGCATGAGGAAGCTCGTGGATTGGCCAATTATCTATAAGGTTTAGCACCATCACACATGGCTGTAGGATCCAAATTAAGGGGCTTGTGGTGAATGAAGACTGACTTAGCCAATGCCTCAGTCACAGACTGAGCATTCTGCTAGTCAGAGGTTTAGAAGTGCTTAGCCTGCAGCTGCCTTGGTGCTCTCTTGGCCAACAACTGTCTTTCATTTTGTCTCTTCTCTCAAACACTTATGCTGTGGACATGGCAGAAAGGTGCAGGGCTTGGGACGAAGCAGCATGAAGCATTCCAGGCTGTCAAGCTCCATAACATTCCTGAGACTCAAAAGGGAGACTGGAGCCATAGCACAGTAGGGAGGGCATTTGCCTTGCACATAGCCAACCTAGGTTCAATCCCCAGCATCCCATATGGTCCCCGAGCACTACCAGGGGTAATTCCTGAGTGCAGAGCCAGGAGTAATCCCTGAGCATCACCAGGTATGACCCAAAAAGTCTAAATAAACAAACAAACAAATTAATTAAACTCAAATAAATAAATAAAACTCAAAACTCAAAAGAAACAAAGCAAGACTTTGAAATTTAGATTCATCACTGGTGATCTCAGAGATAGGAAGGGGAAAAACCTACAACAGATGAAAACATCAGAAATAAAAGATCTAAGATTTATGTTTACTTTTCCCCCACAATTCTGACATCTGAAGTTAAATTTGATTCCATTATCTCAGGCATTACTCTGCCCCAGGCTGAAAATATCTCTAAAAGAACTGTCCGGCAGAATCCTTCCCTGAACATTGGCTGTTTGCTGGGAGAGTAGAGGTTCTGTCAAGTCCCGGATTCTGGAACATTCTCTTATTCTGACCTCATACTCTGGTCTTATGTCTCCCCTTGGTCCACAGGTTGGTGGCCGACTGATCGTCCATGCCGATGAGCTAGCCCAAATGTGGAAGGTGCTGAGTCTCCCCATCAGATCTGTTTAATAGCGTGATGAATGTGGGCCGCTTCACGGAGGAAATTGAGTGGCTCAAGTTTTTAGCCCTGGCTTGCAGCTCTCTCGGAGTTGTAAGTTAACTTAAATGTCTGGTGCTTATTGTCGGGGAACCTTCCTCTGGAAGAGTGGTGTATCTGCACTCACATGCCAACTCTCCAGCTCACCACGAGCCACGCCCTCGTACCCTTTCTGGGCTGGGTACTTCTCTGCTCATCTACCAGAAGTGACAGGTGGTCTCATATCCTCCTCTCTGAGCTGAGATCACTTCTCTGTCCATCTAACAGAAGGAGTGAAGGATAGTCTCATATCCTCCTCTCTGAGTTGAGATCACTTCTCTGCTAATCTACCAGAAGGAATGAAGGATTAGAAGAGAAGCTCAGAAATTTTACTAGACCCTGGAGCTCTCTTCAGGTTGACTAAAAGGTGGCTTTGGGGCTTTTAGGTGAATTTCAAGTAATTACAAACAAATAATTCCAATACCTCTTTGTTTCCTCCATTCCTATTTTGAGAGAATGAAGACTGGCTGCAGAGTAAGACTTCCCTTATATATTAGGTTCTGGGCTCCTAGAGGACTGACCATATGAAACTCTCCAGAAGAGGTGCAGCCTTATAGAGAATGTCAATGATAAGCATAAATGTACACAAATTTGAGATGAGAGAAAGTGAGGAGATAAACCTATCTCTGCACACACAGCCATGACATCACCATTGATGCCAGATGTTCATACAAATTCATGCAGTTTTCAAATTTGACCTCATTGACAGTTGGAAAAGCTAAATTCTGTTTAAAGAAAATGATACCATAATTAGTTTATATATCATCTATCTATATATGTTATATGTGAGTGTATATATATCTACATGTGTATATGTCTATACACACATCTACACATCTATAGATGATATATAAACTAGATACAGTATCATTTTATATCATATATCTATGTATGCTTTGGTATTTGTGGAAACACTCTTGTTAAACATGGTTATAATAACTTAAAATGAATCAAAGACTTTTTAATCCCTAAAACATGTGCAAGTTTCAAAGCTTATGTGAAAAGTATTGCTTCTGCCAAAACCAAATATTCTGAAAAGGTAGTTTGAATAATTTAGCATATCTGAATGCGATCTTGTTCTTTCTTCCCAAACATGCTTTAAATATGCATTTTTGACTTTGTTTCTGAGGAAAGTAACAGAAATATTACAGTCTAATTCTTCCTATGGGTTTCCTCTGCAGCTTTCATTCTAATCCTTTAGGGAAGAGAGGAGAGATAACTCCTGGCTTTTTGTGGATGCACTTTATAAGAAACATATATAATGAATTATTTCTAAAGAGGAGAGGAAAATGCAGCACGAAGATGTGTAGCCAATTAATTACCAGTATCACACTTCTGTGAAAACATCCCCAAGGATTCAGGAGTTTTTCAGGGGGGAGGTTTGATCCACTCCCAGCAGTGCCAGGGCTTATTCCTGGCTCTGTGCTCAGGGATCACTCCTGGTGGTGGTCGAGGGACCCTATGCAGTGCTGGGGAACAAACTGAGGTTCATAGTCATGTGACTATGTGCAAGACCAGTGTCTTACCTCCTGTATTATCTCTTTGGCCAAGGACTTCTAAAGTTTTATGTATTTTATTGAATTCTGATAGGGCCACACATTTAGTCACACCACATCAGGAACATACACACACATGCACACACACATACATGTGCACACACACTATATTTTCTCTGTAGTTAATTCTGATCTTCCTGATATTGCTCACAAAAAATTAGAATAAGAAAAAAATAGACAGAATCCAAGCTAGGAATTACAGCCTGAGACAATACCTATAAGGCAAATCTGTCTCTCAGGTTTCTCCTGATTGCCCTTGTCTTCAGTCCAGGGTAAGACATCAGAGCAGTCAAGTTCAGGGTTTCCACATCCTTTGAGACCCCTTTACCATCTCTGACGTCCATGGAATACTCTGCATGGTCAATAGCTGCTTCCAGTTTGTTCCCTCTCACAGAACTATGGTTTCCAGGGACTCATATTCCTTTTCACTGTTGCTGAGCAGCACCTGGAAACTACCAGCTTGTCCTCATCCATTCTCTGACTCGGTAATCTACTTTCCAGCCTATCGCCACCTTGAGAGATGTCTGAGTCCTCCCCATTCACTTGTTCACAGTAACTGGGAGTGACATTGGAAGACGAATCCCAACCCTCCCTCTGCTTAACCTTCTGTACATAGGTTTGCTTTAATCTGGCTGCTTCCAGGTTGCAGTGGAAAAACCAGGAGGCAGATCCTACCTGGAGCTGTGTACCTCCATTCAAAAATGAGGATAATGGATAAACAAGATGTTATTTCATGAAGTTTTCTTGTCTCTAACATCTTATGATTCTATCTCTCTTTTGTTTCCACTGAGAAACACTCAGTTCTGGTTCTAGAGGGCATGGGATTTCTCTGATTCTGAGAGGACCTGAGTTGTCTGTTTGGCTTTGCTCCTCATCTTCCTTTTGTCAGAGTTTCTAGAGGGTCAGGAAGAGGCACAAAGAGCTGAGTGCACGCCTCACATATGAGAGCCCCAGGTTCCAGCCCCATACTGCTTGGTACTCCAAGCAAGCCAGGTATGACCACAAAACCAAGAATACCTAGGCGTGAAAAATAAGGGGTTCTGTAAATCCTGGAGGTTACTTCTCCTTGCTTCATGTTAGACTGTGAATTTAAATGTGCAGGGATCAGAGTGTCACCATCTGGGAGAGACTTTGCATTGGTATTAATCCATAGAGCCCATAGAGCCTAAGAGGCAAGTCCCAGAATTCCCTTGACCCTCTGCCAAATTGCCGTGATCTCCTTGGCATTTCAGAAACCAAGGTTTCTCCATACAGAGGCATCAAGGCAGGAACTTTAGGCAGCTGGTATCTTTACTCAAGTCCTAGCTCTCTGGGTCCCTAATGGTGTTCAGAGTGACACTTACAAAACTGGATTCACCTTCCTCTCAGTCCTCCTTCCCCATGACTGCTGACACCCATTAGATAAATCATGTCATCATGTTCACTGGGAGAAATGACATATCTCATTATTCAGTAATTCATTCTTCGAGTCGTTCACCTTTTATTTTTTTTAATGAGGCTCATAAGATGCTTGAAGTTTGTTCCTTTGCAGTAGATTTCATATGAAAAAAAATAATCTAGTACAACAAAAAACATAATTTAAATTTTTCCACCCTAAAACTTAGACTCTTCCTGAGGATTCTTATTTTTAGAGGGCTCTTTTTTCAGGAGCTCAGTATCCATTGGGGAAGGAGAGGAGGTTCTCTGGGGAGGGAGTGATCCATCATGGGGACCAAGGGAAGAGAGAACTGGGCACTGAACATCTTCACCCAGTCACCGTTCATCTGTGTGCTGATGCTTGGGGTAATCACCGATGCCAGGACTTCAGAATGGAGTGCCCGTTCTGTGTCTGGTAGTGTTCCCAACTTTGATCCCCACCCATATCTTGGAGCTTGCAAGATACCTCTGTTTGATCCCCTAGCATGACATATTATCTTCTGAGCCATACCAAGAATGATCCCTGAGAGAGAGAGAGGAGATAAAGAACCTGCCATTTAGGCAGGATGTGGGAGGGGGAGGGAATTGGGGACATGGGGTGGTGGTTGAGGGGCACTGGTGGAGGGCGGGGTGCTGGAACACTTTGTGACCGAAACCCCCCAAGCGTGAACAACGTTGTAATTGTATATCTCACGGTGGTATAATAAAATGTTAAAAAAAAAAAAGAAATAAAGAACCTGCCATGGAGCAGGGCTGGGGAGGAGGGAGGGAACCGGGGACGTTGGTGGTGGGAGATGGGCACTGGTGGCGGGATGGGTGCTGGAACACTGTATGACCAAAACCCAAATATGAACTTTCTAATTGTATATCTTTGTAATTGTAAAAATAAAAAAAAGAAAAAAATTGTAATTCAAAAAAAAAATCTCCCCAAACAAAAGCCCAGGCCCAGATTAATTCAAAATAAATTCTTTAAAACGTTTTGAAAAAAAAAAAAACCCAAAAGGCGACATCCAGAAAAAAAAAGAATGATCCCTGAGCACAGAGCCAGGAGCAAGCCCTGAGCACAGTTGGGTGTGGAGAAAAGAGAGCAAGTAGTAAAGGGAGGAAGTATGGAGGGAAAGGAAGGAAGTTTTTTTCATTTCAGAATTTACCAAAAAGCTTCCATTTATAGAGGTCTTTACTTAGTTTCCATTTGTTAATACTTTAAAATATTTATTTCCTCTTTAAACACTTAACTATATTTAAAATGAAGGCAATAACGTGAAGGTTTATTATTTGTATGACCAATAAAAGATGATGCTTGGAGTTGAAGTCACTTATAATGGTTTGTTTGGGTGGCCATGACACAGTCCCCAGACTAGGTGGCCTGAACAACATCTTTATTTTCACAGTGGAAGTTGCAAGCTTGAGCTCAAGACATCTTCTGATTCTCCCCTTGTCTAATAAATGGCTTTAGTTGACCAGTCTCTTCCCTTGATTGTCCCTCTGTGCCTGTGTCTGCCCACAGGAGCTTGCTTTCTCTCTCTTTCCTTTCCTCCCTCTCCCTCGCTTCCCCTCTCTCCCCCTCTGTCTGTCTCCATCTTTCAGTGTCGTGATCTCTTCTTATAAGGACACCAGATCTCCTGGCAGTTTTCCTTTTTAAGGCTATTTCCAAATAAGTCCCTTATGAGGTACTAGAGGTTAAGGTTTTAACCTAAATATTTTGACCCAATTCAGCCTGTATCACAGCCCAGTTTGTAGGAGAATGCAAGAGAACAACCAGAGACAATAGAGGAATAGCTGAGTGATTTTTAAGAGAAACAGAAAGGATGAGCTATTAATGGCAATTATGACGTCAAGGGCACACATGCTTACACCTCCATTCAAAATTACTGGCTTGCTGACTTTGTCTCTGGTACAGTCTCTCCCACCTCACCGACAAACTTTTGCCCAGCACCCTCTAACCTACCAGTCCTCTGCGTAGGGAGGCTCCAGCACGTGCCTCATACACCTTCACAGCAGTCTCCACAAGAGGACTTGCAAGGACAGGAAAGAATAAATGAAAGTGGCCTGCTATAACCCCCAAATTTCCTTGACCTAGTGTGGTCAAGCATTTTACAAGACCAGTATTCTAATCCCTGAGCTATGGCGCTAAGATCAATCATTTTAAGATGTATGTCCACTGGAAATCTTTCTTACTAACATAGCTATGTTTATACAAGAAGCAAAATTTAAAAAATTAAATCAATTTTTTTTATTAATTTTTTTATTTTTACAATTACAAAGATATACAATTAAAAAGTTCATATTTGGGTTTTGGTCGTACAGTGT
This sequence comes from Cryptotis parvus, assembly GCA_021461705.1. Classification (NCBI taxonomy): domain Eukaryota; kingdom Metazoa; phylum Chordata; class Mammalia; order Eulipotyphla; family Soricidae; genus Cryptotis; species Cryptotis parvus. Next base: position 70,986 of record JAJIBD010001008.1, on the reverse strand, counting down.
AGCAGCACCCATCCCGCCACCAGTGCCCATCTCCCACCACCAACGTCCCAGGTTCCCTCCCCCTCCCCCCAGCCCTCCTCCATGGCAGGTTCTTTATTTCTTTCCATTTCTCTATCTTTCTCTTTTCCTTCCTCTCCAGACTATAGATTACAAAACATACATTAAAGGGTTGTCATGTGTATCCTTTTGCCTCTATTTAATGCTCAGTTCTAGGTTGGCATTAGTACCCTCACAATTGTTAGCACACTGTTCCATTTTCTGTCTTACCTAGCCTCTGACTCCCACACGTTTGTGATAATTTCCACCTTTGACAGGACCTCCTGATGTATGTTTCACTTGACCTTGGATATTGGTATCATAATATGTACCTATATATTTATGTTATGCAGATAAATGCAGTCATTCTGTAACTGTCTCTCTCCTTCTGGCTAATTTCGCTCAACATAATCTTCTCCATGTCCATCCATTTGTAGGCAAATTTTATAACTTCATTTTTCCTAACAGCTGCATAGTATTCCATTGTGTAGATGTACCAAAGCTTTTTTATCCAGTCATCTATTTTCGGGCACTTCGGGTTGCTTCCAGATTCTGGCTATTGTGAATAATGCTGCTATGAACATAAAAGTAGGGATGGTGTTTCCGCTGCGTATTTTTGGTTTCCCAGAGTAGATTCCCAGGAGTGGTATGGCTGGGTCAAATGGGAGTTCAATTTCTAGTCTTTGGAGGAATGTCCATATTGTTTTCCAGAAAGGCTGTACCAGCCGGCATTCCCACCAACAATGGATGAGTGTCCCCTTTTCCCCACACCCACGCCAGCACTTGTTGTTCTTGTTCTTTTGAATATGTGCCAGTCTCTGTGGTGTAAAGTGGTATCTCATTGTTGTTTTGATTTGCATCTCTCTGATGATTAGTGATGATGAGCATTTTTTCATATGTTTTTTGGCCATTCGAATTTCTTCCTTGCTGAAGTTTCTGTTCATTTCTTCTCCCCCATTTTTTGATGGGGTTGTTTGTTTTCTTCTTGTAAAGTTCTACCAGTGCCTGATATATCCTGGATATTAACCCCTTATCAGATGAGTATTGGGTGAATATTCTTTCCCATTCTGTGGACTGCTTTTGTATCTTAGTCACTGTTTCTTTTGAGGTGCAGAAGCTTTTTAGTTTCATGTAGTCCCATATATTTATCTTTTCTTCTAGTTGCTTTGTTAGAGATGTTTCATCTTTGAAGATGCCTTTAGCTTCAATGTCATGGAGGGTTTTTCCTATATTTTCTTCAATGTACTTTATGGATTCAAGTCTGATATTGAGATCTTTAATCCACTTTGATCTGATTTTTGTGCATGGTGTTAGACACAGGTCCAAATTCATTTTTTTACATGTCGCTGCCCAGTTTTCCCAACACCACTTATTGAAGAGGCTTTCCTTACTCCATTTTAGACTCGTTGCACCTTTATCAAAGATTAAATGATCATGTGTTTGAGGTTGGGTGTCAGGATACTCAATTCTATTCCATAGGTCCACGGGTCTGTTTTTATTCCAATACCATGCTGTTTTAATTACTACTGCCTTATAGTACAGTTTGAAGTTGGGTAAGGTGATGCCTCCCATCTTCTTTTTCCCGAGGATTGCTTTAGCTATCCTTGGGGGTTTATCGTTCCATACAAATTTCAAGATTGTTTGGTCAATTTCTTTGAAGAATGTCATGGGTATCCTCATAGGGACTGCATTGAATCTGTATAGAGCTCTAGGGAGTATTACCATTTTGACAATGTTGATTCTCCCCATCCATGAGCAGGGAATGTGTTTCCATTTCCTTGTGTCCTCTTTTATCTCTTGGAGCAGTGTCTTGTAAAAAATTAAATCAATTTAAAGTGAATTAATACAAGTCATGTATGCATGACTTGCCATTAGGTAAAAGCTGTCACTCCAGGAAGATGGGGCTAGTCTATTTAGCTTCCCCACACACTTCCTGACACTCAGACTTATACTCTTTGTAACACAGCACAAAGCTGAAGAAATACCATTTATGATTCTATTATATTCAGAGAGGAAAGAAGCAGAATTGCAAATATCCACCACAAAGGGAAAGCAATGAAGTCCAGTTACAGAAATATAGCTCACCTCACAACTCAGGCTAAATTTTCACTGATCCCTGGGGAGGATATAAAGATAATCTGCACATCATGTGTCAGTAAACCACCCTGCATATATGTGTGTGTGTATGTCTAGTGCATGTATTTGTATATACACTTATCTACTGACCTGCCTTTGTTAGTTCACAGTTAAATAATCTTTTCTTTAAGTCATTCTTTTACCGCACCATTTCATAACTTTTGCATGTTTGAAATTTATCCAGAATAGGGATTTTCCCTAAGACACAGGTAGATGAAATCTCTGTTCTAAATATGATCCTTGAGTGATCAAGTTTGGTTATAAAGACTGATGGCTTTAATAGTGGCCTTCCACGGAGACACCCTCTCTTCTCACCTGCTGATTCCCAAGCCACATCAAGGTTAGTGTATGGCATGGAAAGAGCCCAGTGACTCTGCTCTGATGAGGCCACATGTGGTAGAGGAAGTGGGTTTTTCTTTATGTGCCATGTTACTTTCATGCATCTTGAAGTCTTATTCCAGGAACATCATTTCCTTTTCCTTAATATTGGCATTTCTCCTAATATCTCACTGGATTATATAAGATAGCTAGACTAATAATACAAGTCTTTTAAAGAGAAGATTGGGAGAAATAAGAATAAAGTATGATTCTAATTTATAGGCTATAAAATCAAATTTTCTTTAGTTAATTTATTCTGATTAAACCAATAAATATCCTTAAAATCACTTTACAAACCCAATTCCTTGAGACACTATACCTCCATAAAAGAAAGAACACAGGTATTCCATCCTGTGTTCCCCACACACTTCCTGACACTCAGACATTCCCGATTCACTTTACAAGAGCAGTAGTTTGTTTTTGTTTACTATCTTTAAAATAATCTTAGGAGTCTTGTCTGGAATAGTGATTTTCTCCTCATTTAATCTCATGGCTTTTATAGACCATTGCAAAAACTCTCAAGATAGTGTGTGAAGTTCTATCATCTGACCATGATGGCGGACCTCCACGGATTCCTTTTAGCACTTTCCAGTTTCTCTACACATACATTGCAGAAGTGGATGGGGAGATCTCTGCTTCACATGTCAGTCGAATGCTGAATTACATTGAACAAGAAGTGTAAGTCAACCCCAACCAGTGGGACTGGGGGAGAGAAGAGAATGAATCATCCATCTAAAAGGCTGGGAACACAGTAATAGTGTGAAGCACAAGAAACGGGTCTGGAAAAGAAAAGGAAAGAGGAGAGAGAGAATTGGAGAGAGAAAGGGGGACCTGGTGGAATAAAACAGTGATTTGTAGCATGCCAAGACCCATAGCAGCTGTCTCACTGAGGAACATGAGGGAAATGCAATTTCTCGAGTTGCTCCCTGAACCTGGAATAAGAACTTGTGGGACTGGGATGATGCTAACAAGTTCTCCCTAGCAGAGAAGAAGGAGGCAATGCTGAGACAGAGTCGGGAGGAGGGTCCAGGGCCAAAGCAATGTGGGATGAAAGGGTTGCTCACCATGTTGTCTTTCTAAGACTGATAGTTAGGATGACCTAACCCCGCCTGTCTTATTTTTTCTTAAACAGCATTGGTCCAGATGGTTTAATCAAGGTGAATGACTTTACTCAAAACCCCGGGTTCGGCTGGAGTAAAGCACCCTTTTGGTACTTTCAAAGAAAGACTGAGATGACTGAGCTTCATAATGATTAAATCTCATCGCCATCTGATGTCAATTTTCTTGTAAAATTGGTACACACTAATAAACAATTAGGCAAACATGTGGAATCAGAAATGTGTGGAAGAGAGATGTAAAATTGTTGAAACAAAACAGATTAGCATTCTCCTCACAGACACGGCACACAAAGCATGAATGGAAAATGATCGTGAATCAAAGCCAGAGAGTGAAGGTACCACCTAGAGTCTGACCACACTCTCATATTTTCTAGGATATAGCATTATCCATACACAATTTTGAATTTTTTTCATTGCCAGACATAACTTACATGAGTATATTTTTACACAGTTTGTCCACATCTTTAACTTGGAGGCATGAATAAAGCATGCCAGAGATAGCTTTGGAGCATCAATGTCAATAGATTTTTCTGACCCTATTTATGGATTTCACATGACCGTCTTGGAAAAATCCTCTGTAAGACTTTCTTTTCTCTCCCAGAAAGAAGATGAGATTTGCAGACTGTGGTTATTATTCAAGAGCACATGTAGGCATATAGGCATGTGAAGTTGTTAAAAGTTGTTTTTTGGGGGGAGAATGTTATCATCTTAGGTTTTTTGATATACATTTCTCTCCCTATAAATGGGAGAGAAAATTCTCTACTAGTATCCAAATAAAGGAAGTTTGTTGCAGAATGTTCCCATAATTCCTAAATTTTTTTTTTATTTAACCAGAGTGAAACAAAGTCATCTCAAATAAATTGGGATGACTGGAAGGGCTGGAAATGATACTTTGCATGAGGGGTCCCTGAGAACCGCCAGGAGTGACCTCCTAAGCACCTCGCTCAGAAACACCTCTTATAAAAAAAACCTGGAATAAATTCTACCTCATTATGAAGTGGGATACATTCTTTCAGGAAGAGAGCAACAACCAATCTCCCTTTTTCTGCCAAGATAAAAACTGCTGACCAGTTATAGTCACACTGGGACCTCAGACTGTTTGCAAAGACTGAGGCACCACTGGGGAAACATGGCACTGGAATTAGAAGGAAAGTGAATTAACCTGTAACCTGCCTCAGATTCTTGGTTTCTTTTTATTGTGATCAAAGAATTTAAATATGGTCTTACCTGGAGTGGATTGTTAAGTGGAGCAGAAGGAGCAGTTCCTATTTTAAGGATCCTAAAATAATAAATTAAAAAAATAATTGAGGGGCCGGAGCGATAGCCCAGCGGGTAGGGCATTTGCCTTGCACGCAGCCGGCCTGTGCCGGCTTTGGGTTCGATCCCGGCATCCCATATGGTCCCCGAGCACCGCCAGGAGTAATTCCTGAGTACAGAGCCAAGAGTAACCCCTGAGCATCGCCGGGTGTGACCCAAAAAAGCAAAAAAAAAAAAAATAATTGAAGCTAGAGATTTCTTCCTATATTTGAGAAAACAGACTTAAAAAAGAAATTAATTATAATCCCAGAGTTAGGCTAATAAAAACCCAGTCATATTTTTCCAGTTCCACTCGGAACGCTTGAGAGTAAACACACTCCGGTACCTTTTACTGTTCCTTATACAGTCTCCACTCATTTGCATCCTCTTTCTAGTTCATGGATTCTTTTGAGCTCTGCTCATTGATGCATTATTGACAAATACAAACACAAGAACCAAAATCAGATTCCTCTGGAGAGAGAGTAGAATAAGATAAATTAGTATTCTGATGCACAGCCTAGGTGACCAGACTGGCAGAATAGGAACGACGCAACTATTTGAGGACTTAAGTCTATTTGAGATAGAGAAGTGTCTGCTGTGTGATAGATAAATGGGCTAAGATGTAAGTTTAGAGAAAGTTATCCCCTTGGCACAAAAATGTTCTCTTGCATAGAGAACACCACTCCTTTGAAATTACACTTATTCTGTGTATAAACAAAATAATTGTTATAGCTTTGTGAAAGAGATAGTATAGGTATTAGAGACAAGAACAAAGAAGGAAAATCATTGGCATTTCAGACATATATGTACACCTCTGTTCATTGCCACAATTAGTACAATAAGTAAGTATGGAAACAACCCAAATGCCCAACCGTGGAGGGATGGATCAAGAAGTTGTGGTATATGTACAGATGGAATACTAGGTAATTCTAAGAAGCAACAAAATCAAGGAATTCGGAGCAACATTGGTGGACCTGGAGAATATCATGCGGAGTGAAGTTATAGAAAGGGCTAAGTAAGTTGATGCACTCCTTAAGGAAGAAAGAAGTTCCAGGGAGACACCGGAGAAATGACACAGCAAGTAAGCTGTTTGCCTTGTATGTAGCCAACCTGGGTTCTACCCCCAGTATGATTCCCTGAGCACCACCAGGAGTGATTCCTGAGTGCAGAGCCAGGAGTAAGCCCTGAGCATCAACAGGTGTGATCCTGACCCATCTTTACCTCCCAATAAGTTTCTGAGGAAGAAATATGCCATTCGACAAATAAGGAGCCCACCTGGGATTCCTCACATCCTCTGGAGGGATCAGTGGTAAGGACCAGGTCCTGTGAACCTTCTCCTGTTCCCTCTGAGAATTGTCCCAACAACCTGCACAGAAGTTGGCTTCATCACTGTGTTGCCTACAGTTGGTCAGAATGAATTTCGTGTGGCTGCCTCCATCCTGGCTGGCCCTAGTGCTGACATCTAGCACTCTAACAGACATCATGTGTGCTCCGCACAGAAGAAAGCAGGGCGAGGCAGAGATTAGCAACACTGGCAAACAGCTACAGAAACCCAAGCCTGAGGTGAACTGCTATCCTACACATACCTGGTATGGGAGAAGAGTCTTGCTATCAAGCACTTCAAACATTTCTGTCCTTTTGTTGGGGAAATCTTATCCCACAGAGAAGTAAGTTCACATAAGCTACTTCCTGCAAGAGAAGAGCAATTTTTTTACCACCTGTTATTGAAGGAGCTAGGATAGTACTTTCACCTTGTTATATCTGCCTGAAAACCAAGTGATTCCAGCTGTAACTCTTTTCTACGGAGTATTTTTTCTACACTAACATACCCAGGAAGTCAATCTTGCCTCTGTCTAGATGCCTGTACTAAGAACCTCTAAACTTTCCTCCAAGCATGAGCCAGATGCTCCAACTTTTAAAGATGTATGTTCTGGGCCAGAGAGATGGTACAGCAGGTAGGACATTTGCCTTGCATGCAGCCTACCTGGGTTCAATTCCATGTGGTCCCCTGAGCTCCACCAGGAGTGATCCCTGAGCGTGGCAAGGACCTGAGCACCACCAGGGGTGGTCCCCAGACCAAAATAAATAAAGGTGTTTGTTCTGGAAAAAAATTAAAGGGATAAGAATTATCTCACTCATCTGTGGGATATAAAGTTATATAGTATGGTAGCATCAGAAGGCCAAAGGCAACAACTGTCGGGAGTGCCGCCGGGTCCCCGACAGTGCCGGGAAGCGAAGTTCCCTTCTACCTCCGAAGCCAGCGGGAATGGATGAAGACTCAGGAATCCGATGCAGTTTTAAAAGGGCTTTACTATCACAGGTTCCAATATACAATCCAAGAGCAGGGAAAACCTCTGGACTCTGGGTTCCCAGCTAGGCCCCAGCCAGGTGTAGGCCAAGATGGCTGCAACCACGTGTTGAGGCCCAACAGAGAATGGAGAGGACCGAGAAGCAAAAAAACCAAGGGAAGCCGAAATGGCAAAAGGGGGAAAAATAGAGAGCTTCTTTCTTCTTGCAGCTTATTTTATAGCTAGAAATCTGCCCAAACTCCCCAGCCCAGCCCATTCTGGGCTGGGCTATCTAGAGATGAAAACAGGAAAATAGCTCTATAGAAATGTAGCAACTTCAGATCTGGTTGTTTACAAGGACCCAGAGCTAATTAAAAGCCGCCTAGTAGAGCTGGGAGAAGCTATAAACTAAATGTAACTTCCCCTGGCAGGAAGGATCAAATGCCCTCAGGTAATTTCTCCCAGCACCTCACCTAATGTCTTGAGCCAAGATCTGCCTGTAATTGCCTTTATAGGGAATAGAAGGGGGTTTCTGAGATGGCATGTCTCTGTACCAGAGACTAACACTAATGCCAGTTAAATATTTCTCCAAGCCTTCACAAGAGTCTCGTCTACTTCACGGTAGTTTTGTATTTTAGTTGCCTTTGAGTTATCAGGGAGCCATGCTTGCTTGCTTGGAGGCAAACAGCATTTCTCTCTGGTCTAATTACTTAGAGATCCAACGTGGCCAGGCAAATATGCTGGTAAAATCTAGCTAGTCCGATGCTTGTGGTAGCATGAGAGAATATTTATACCAGCCAGTACAGAATACATGGTCAGATAAGATTGCCACATTCAGACTACCCCCTATCTATGAAGTGACCTGCAGGAGGCAATCCAGAGCAGATGCAGAGGCCTAGGCTTTTAGGTGTCCTGCAATAAACAACCAGCAGGAGAACTGATTCACACAGTTGAGTTGTTGCGTGATGCTGGGGGCTGAAAGAAAGATGAGTATCATCCCATAGGACTGAGGCTAATAGGGAGGTACACTGGTGATGGGTGTGGCATTGGGATTTTGTGCAGGGGAAACCGTCAAAAAAGTAGAATAAAAAATCACAGAATGTCAATATAAAATTTCAAAATGACAGTTGGAGGCAAAAAAGAAAGAAATCTAAGGTTGGAGTACCACTGTTGAAGGACTACCCGCACATCACATACTCATTCAGTGCTTTCTGCTCAGGGGTTATTCTTGGCAGTGCTTAGGGAACCATATGTAGTACAAGAGATTTGAACCAGGGTCTGCCACATGCAAGAACCTTACCCGCTGTACTATTTTACAGGCCCTACAATTTATTTTTATTTTTTTTGCTTTTTTTGGGTCATACCCGGCAATGCTCAGGGGTTTCTCCTGGCTCTGCACTCAGGAATTACTCCTGGCGGTGCTCGGGGGACCATATGGGATGCCGGGATCGAACCCAGGCGGCACAGGCTAGCCGCGTGCAAAGGCAAATGCCCTACCCGCTGGGCTATCGCCTCCGGCCCCAATTTTTTTTTGCATAGTAAAAATCACAAACTCACACCCACCTATACTGTGACAGCTACAATTACCAGAGAAGCCCCTGGAAAACAGACAGGTATGGGCATAACCTGACGACTCTGGGAAATACTCAAACCAGAAATTTCCTCCCCTGGGGCCAGAGCAATAGCACAGCAGGTAGGGCGTTTGCCTTGCATGCAGCTGACCCGGGTTCAATCTGCAACATCCCATATGATCCCCCAAGCACCGCCAGGAGTGATTCCTGAGTGTAGAGCCAGGAGTAACTCCTGAGTATTGCTGGGTGTGATCCAAAAAGCAAAATAATAAATGAATGAATGAATGAATAAATAAATAAATAAATAAAATTCCTCCTCTGAAAAGTCATGACTAGTCAACTCCTAATTAATTTTCACTATTCCTATAAAAATCATAATTTGTGTAGAAACAAAGCTACTCTCTCTGGAGTATGCCTACACTTGGACTCTTAGAGTGTGTATTATTACTCTATTTTATCAAACTGTTACTTAGAACACATCTGCTCACAGAGTATGCCTGCATTCTGATTCTTGAGTGGATAGTTTTAAATTTTTTAAATTTATTTGCATGTACAAAAAAGTCACAACTATTGATATAGTTCTGGAATTAAAATAGATTAGATAACAAAGCACCAATATTAAAACCAATAAGAATAAAAAAAAGCAATTTATGTGAAAATTGTTTTATCTGGTTGATGCCTGCCTGGATGTTAAGTCCTTGTTTAAGAATTTATTTAACTGTTAGTTCCTAGTCGAATCATCTGTGTTGTTTTTGTTTGTTGAGTTCAGTGTGCTTCTATGTTACTTTCTGGTCTACTTTGGTGTGCTTCTACTGGAATTTCAGTACTGAACAATTAGGAGGTATTGCACAGCTGGGAGACTTCAAGACCAATGAGTTGATGTGGTGGTGGCTGTTGGGATTTCTGGAGGTATGGGACCTGGAAGGAGGATATGTACTCCGACTCTGAAAAAACATTCTGTCTGGGTTCCGGGCACCTGAAATTATTCGCAGTTTGGTGTCTCTGCCAACAAACTGCTTTGTGTTTTTAAAATTTTATTTTGTTGATTAATCTGACTTTTGCTTGAATTCTTTCCATGTGAGTCAAATGAACCTAGTGTTTGGATCAGAGCCTGAAGCTCAGACCCTCACTCTGGACTTCCTGCAGCACAGGAAGACTTAGGAGAAGACTTAGGTGGTAAATTGCAATTATTTTCAGCCAATTTTAGAGAAGAATAGTAGCAAATTCATTGTTACAGTGATATATAATTCTGTTCAAATATATTTACACACACACACACACACACACACACACACACATATATATATATACACACACACACATATATACGCAGTTGGGGAAGATATAGAGGGAAGTAGACGTCCAAACCAAACTGTAAAGAGAGATAATACAGAGCAGTGGGATTGATTGCAGGCTGTTTTCATTCTTGCTTATCTACACTTTCCTTTAGGGAAATGTATTAAGAAAATCAGTACAGGTTTAAAAAATTAACTAAGAAAAAAATAACCTTGTAATTTCTGGTGAAAAACATTTAAAGAAGATGGAAGAAAGTGGAAGAGAAAGTTTCACAATCAAACCTAATCAAAACTAAATATAGTACATGCCTCATTTCCCCAAATCACACTCAGGATGAGTATGTAATGTACTGGTGGGCATTTTAGCTTCTGGACTTCTATTTTCATTGAAATAGAGATCTTTAAAAGGTAGCTTGTTTTCCCATCTAAGAAAATGGAATCTATTGAGTTACTTAATTTCTGCCAAATTTGATTTTAAAACCTAATTTAAAACTTGATAGTGCCTTAAAAAACCAAAGAGTGATTCTCATTAACAGCATGCCAATGGTAAGATTGTCATGTCATATTTATTAAAAGTAATTATCTTGACTACGCATGGAAGAGTAAACAACTATGCATGGAAGTAAAACCAAATCTCAATTACGGTGCATCATTCTAAATTCATGAGTCACTTGCGGCTGTCATCAAAATTATGCAAAGATAAAGGGATCCGAGGTCGTTTTTTAATGACGATCAAGACTTCTGAGTCAAAGAGCACAAGGGCAAGAGCCTAAGGCGATTTCTTCTGAAACCTGTGCGCCTTTCCCCTAGTCCCTTCCTCTGTTCCTGCCAGGTGCTGGATCTCCACTACCCACATCCTAAACTGGACTGAGATCCCTAGAGCTAATCCGACCAGCAATTCTGTTCCTTCTGGAATTCAGGACTCTGGCACTCACCCGCCTGTCCAATTCAGGTCACGCCCATATCCTACCTTGCCACCCAGGTCACCCCTAAGTGCACAAAGATCCTTGCCCCTCCCACCCCTGCCACACCCCTCTCCCAGAACCTCTAGACAAGGCCCCGCCCCTCCTACCCAGGCCCCGCCCCTCCCAGGCCACGCTCCTAGCCCCTCCCTACCCGGCCTGAGCGTGACGCGCCCCAGCCCTCCCAGCTCTATTGCGCAGGTGTGGAGTGTCCAGCGGGAAGCCGAGCGCCTCAGCCGCGAGCCAGAGCGGGACACCCGGCGGGATTCTTCCGGAAACGGAACCTGGGGGCGGGACGAGGCGGTGGGAGGTGGCGGCGGTTGGTGTTTCCCGGCGTGCGCGTCTGGTTCGGTGCGTCCAGGCTGCTCTGCGGCTGCGAGAGATGGTCAGGTCCGGACCGCGAGCCGGCCAGGTGAGGGCTGTAGAGCCGAGTCGTCACTGCGAGGGAGGAGGGGAAGTGACGGGGCTCTTGGGACGGCAGATGTTCAAAAGTAGGGGGAAAAAAATCAAGTACTGCTCCGGAGGTAGCGGGCGCGGTAGGAGGCGCCTATGCCGACTTCGGGTCAGCCGCGCTCCCTGTCCCTGCTTCTGCGGGCGGGTAGGGTCACTGCCAGGTTCACCGCTATGGGCCCGCGCTATACTCCTGATTGCACCTCACTGCACCCTGCACCTCACTGCACCCTGCACTTCATTGCACCGGGCACCTCATTGCACCCTGCACCTCACTGCACCGTGCACCTCACAGCACCCTATACCTCACCGCACAATGCACCTCACTGCACAATGCACCTCACCGCACCCAGCACTCTCACCACATCCAGCACGTCACCACACCGTGCACCTCACTGGACCAGCACCTCACCACACCCAGCACCTCACCGAAACGTGCACCTCATCGCACCCCTGCACCTCACTGCACCATGCACCTCCTGGTGGCCTGCAGGCCCTTCCATGCTGTCGCTTCTCTGATACCCCTAGAATGTCCCTTACCCAGCTCTCCTTCTTAACTCCTGCCCTTGGCTTCTAGTCCAGCAGCCCTCCCAAGCCGCTTCACATCCCGGTCATGTGGTAGCCCCCTTTACCACTCCCGTTTCAGGCGGGAAACGATGCAGCTTAGGGTAGCTGCAAAGTCTAGATCTTCAGTAAGGTATCAGACGTTCTCACGTAGCTCCCCACTTAAACTGGTCGCACCTGATCCACCTCTTTATACTATTTACTGCGGGTGTGCATATAAACGATGCACCCCTAATGCTACTTTCGTTAATATGAGCTTACACTTTTATGTCAAGACTTTCTATGGGCATGTTGAAACTAGCCCCGCCATAAAGGAGTTTTATTTTATACTGAATGAATTCAGAATATATGCACATTTTCAGAGTTTAACTCTGACACAACTGGTGTTTAGCAAAGGAAAGTTTTCATTACTTCTTTGACTGCTTTTCCCTTTTCTTAAAAATAGGTAATAAAAATCTGCCTCAAAGGATCAGAGAGGTTAAATGCAAGAATCTCCTAAAATGTTTCACACAGCATGATGTGCAACAGAATTTAAGCCTTTTAAAGTTTATTTGTCTGGGGCTGGAGCGAGAGCCCAGCGGGTAGGGTGTTTGCCTTTGCACGTCGGCCGGCCTGTGTTGGCCCTGGTTCGATCCCCGGCATCCCATATGGTCTCCCCGAGCACCGCCAAGAGTAATTCCTGAGTGCAGAGCCAGGAGTAACCCCTGAGCATTGCCAGGTGTGACCCAAGGAAAAAAAAAAGTTTATTCGTCTGATAGTAGGTAATATTTAAATAGCACTTACATGGCAAGTACTATTCTAAGTACTTTTACATATAATGTAAACATTTACAATAACCTTTTGAAATAGCCTATTATCTCTTGTAAGGGAAAATTAAGGGATTAGGATAGTTCAGATTCTTGATTATAGAATTAATGAGCAACAGAGACAGGATTTAGATCCACATAACTGGAACCAGATGATTTTTTAAAATGTTACAGTATATGTACTTATGTATAATTTCAGACTAACCATCCCTCAAGTCTAGGCTTGCACCAGAAATAACTCAGAATAGAATAAGTGGAAATGAAAGACTTTACATTCAGATGTAATTTTAATCTTGCCTGTATTGGAGAAGATAGAGCTTTTAAGATATTCTATTAAGGTTTTCCCCTACCATCTGAGCATGTGCCTATAGAATCGCCTTTAAGTTGAAATGGTGTAAAGCAAGCAAGCAGTTAGTACTAATTTGTATGGAGACAATTTTGAGCATTCCCCAATAAACAGCATAATATACCTGAAAGCACATAAAGCCTAAAATAACACTCACATATAATAAATGCAGAACGTGATACATTTACGGCCTATAGAGAGTAGTTCCCGGGCACAGTTGGCAGGATCCCTCTGGTTAGTGTGGTGCCTCTTTCTTGTCTTTTTGTCATAAAAGACAAAATTCTTGCATTTCTTGTGGTTAACAAAGACACTCATGTGCATTTCATCCATCCACTTTCAAAGCGTCATAGTAAGGCATGATCCCAAACACCTCACCACATGTCAAATGTAATCTGAATCGCACTGCTCTTAGTGATCTCGCAACTGCAACAAAGTGTGCAGTCTCCGGCAGTCCAGATAGCTATGCACACCACAGCTAAGTGCAAGTGACTCAACTGTAGTGAGACTAGTTGGCAAGCACTTCAAACAGTGTAGTCCTCAGCAAGTTAAAAGTGTGAGCTCAACCAGATGTATAACCCCAGTCAGCACAACAGTAGTAACAAAGGGAAGGGGAAGGTAGGGGGAATCAAATCACATAAAAATGGATTTTTTTTTTGTGTGGCCATACCAGCTGTTCTTAGCGCTTATTCCTAACTCTGTGCTGAGAGATCTCTCCTGACCACCTGGCTTGGAGACAACATGGAGAGCCAGGGATTGAACCCAGGCTGGCTGTGTGCAAGGCAAGTTGCCCTACTCTGTATTATTGCCATGGCCCCCAAATAGATGATTTTATATAAGAGATGTGGAGAAACTGGAATCCCTGTACACTTACTGGGCATGTAAACTGCAGCTGCTATGACAAGCCATATGGAAGTGCTTTTAAAAAATGAAAAATAGAACTGCTCAACATGTGATCCTGCAGATCTCCTTGATGGGCATTTGCCTGAAAGTATTTAAAGATCTTGAGGTAACTGTATTCCCATGTCCATCACATTATTCACAATCACAAAATGTACCCTAAGCATATGCTTCAGTCCATTGGTACATTCTAGAGGCCAAGGATCTGTTAAAGGTGTGTTAGGGTCCCCGTATCTGAAAGACCACACAAAGCTATTAGCTTTGCATTCAAAAGTTTCCTTTGGTACAAGTCTAGCAATCATTAACTCCCAAAGCTGACTAGTCAGAGCTGTTGTTTCTGAGAGAGTCACCCCTTTCTTTGGTGCCAGATCCTTTTATCCAAAGAGCACAGGGTGGGATTCTGCTGAAACTCCACCCCCAATCCTGATTGGTTCTGTGTTAGTTTCACATTATGGCTTATCCCTATTGGCCAAGAAAGCATGGGGTATTCTGGATCTCCCAGAATTGGTTTGGGCAAGGGGCCCATGGGGTTTCAAAAATTGGCTTAGGCAAGCTTCCCTCTTGAATTACGTCATGCTAGGTTGGGTCACACGGGATGGTTCTGCTTTTTGAGCTGAGTCCAGTGGGTGTGTGTATCAGGTTCAGCTGTTGGTCATTGGCAAAAGCTGCTTGTTTCTAGCGATTTAAAAAATGTCTACACCTGCCCAAAATAACTGTGCTGAGGCTAAGCAAGGCTAAAAAAGCCGAAGGGGAATGGATCCTTCCAGGTGTGACCCCTGAGCACTATTGCAATTGACCCCACAACAAAAAGGAGAAAGAAGGGAAATGTGCCATATACACACCATGAACTATTACTAAGCCTTAAAATAGAAGTTTTGCCTTTGGCAACATAAATGAATCTTAAGGATATTTTTATGTTAAATGAAGTGTTCCAATCAAAGGAGGATAAACCTCAAGTCACAGATAGTACAGGAGGTAAGGAACTTGCCTTGAGTGAGGCTGATCCTGGTTTGATCCCCACAGATAGAGCAGGAGGTAAGGAACTTGCCTTGAGTGAGGCTGATCCTGGTTTGATCCCCACAGATAGAACAGGAGGTAAGGAACTTGCCTTGAGTCAGGCTAATCCTGGATTTGATCCCCAGTTCTGCATATGTTTTCTATACTCTTTGAGTGACCCCCACACAACCAGGACTAGTCCTGAGTACCATCAGGTGTGGCCCCCAAACCAATAATTAAAACTCAAATGAAGTCAGGCAAAATATCACATCTGTCACAAGTTATCAAGGCATACAATCAGAGAGTAGAATATGAATTGCTAGGAGCTGGAGAGAGGCTGAATTGGCTAGGCGAGATCTATATATACAATGTCACATAAGCCACTGCTCTGCAAATGAAAGTTGATATGAAGAGATTAACATTTAAATATCATTGAATGTCAGATGTACTTTTAAAAAATACACACATAAACTTGTTCGAAATTAAGGGATAGCTCAAAAATAAATGGGGACTTGTGTAGAAACAAGTTTGAAAAGATTCCTGCCAGTAAAATTCTGGCACAGTTTGAGTCTCGAAATAAATATTGACTAATTATAGCCCATTAAGTAAAATGGGAATCATTACCTCCATACTAGCAAAGTAAAATTGCTGCATTGAAGTTGAATGCCAATAAACATGGAATAATGTAAGTCAGGAAAAATGACCATTTGACAAATGTTAAGGCAAGAATTTCTGTTACTGGATTTGGCATATCGAACACACATCGGACAGCTTGCCAGGCTCTGCCATGCGGGCGCTATATTCTCATTACTTTGTGGGGCTCTCTCAGAGGGGTGGGTAGAATATTTACGGTAATTTGAGGTAAATTGCGCGGCCACACAGCGGCCTCGCGCAATGGGGAGAGCTGGTTTCTGCTCTGCCAGGTGTACCTGTGTCTTAGGCTCAAGCATTCCTGGGCTTGAAATACTCTCTGAAGGGCGGGTCTCTGCAGGGTGGGTCCTTGTAGGCTGGGTTTCTGACAAACAGGGCTGGAGACTGGATTAATCTGCTGGGTGGAGATCTTACCAGCTGCGGAGTATGGATTGTGAAGATCGCTGCCAGCAAAGTGTGGGGGTTTCTCTGGGCTCCTTCCGAGGCTCCATTGGGATGGTGGACTCGGTCGGAAGTTGGTCTCTTGGTCCATGGAATGCAGGGGGTTCAACGGGAAAGCTGGTTTCTGCTCTGCCTGGTGTACCTGGCATATGTGTATTTTTTTTAAAGTACATTTAAAAGAAGACCTCAAAGACAGAAGAGCAGAAATAGTGGAAGATGCAGCAGAAGCCTGGAAAAGCATTCCGCACTGCCTGCCTGTCCTTCGCCAACTATAAGACCAAGATGACTGCCCTCCGACACCCTGATGGATCTATCACATCTTCCAGAAAGGCAATGGAGAAGATTATCCAGGACTTCTACTCAAATCTCTTTGATAGCCACATCCACCTGCCCACATACCAAATTCCACAGGATGGATATGTCATTCCCAACGTTCTCTCTTCTGAAATCCGACATGCCATCTCGCTGGTAAAGAAGGGAACAGCACCAGGCCCAGACAAAGTCAGACCCGAACACCTGAAGAATCTGTCATCAGTACTCATCAATACACTAGCTCGGCTCTTCACACGCTACCTGTCTGAATGCAAGGTGCCCTCTCAATGGAAAACCAGCAGGACAGTTCTACTGTTCAAGAAGGGAGACATTCACGACATCGGCAACTATCGCCCCATCTGCCTGTTGTCCGTCATCTACAAGCTGTTTACACGAGTCATCCTGAACAGGATTAGCAGAACACTAGATGAAGGGACAACCATGCGAGCAAGCAGGCTTCCAGAAAGGATTCAGCACAATCGACCATATCCACACAGTAACTAAGCTCATTGAGGTTTGTAGGGACTACAAGATGCTGCTCTGTCTCACGCTCATTGATTTACAGAAGGCCTTTGATTCTGTGGAGACTGAAGCAGTCATCGGAGCCGTAGCCAAACAGGGTGTTCAAACCCAATACATCAAGATCCTTCGTGAGCTGTATTACGGATTCACCACCAGGATCTCACCATTCTACAAAGAAGTGATCATTAATGTCAAAAGAGGGGTTCGACAGGGTGATACCATTTCACCAAAACTCTTCAGCGCCACCCTCGAGAACATCATACAACAATTAGAATGGGAAGGAATGGGAGTGAAGATAGATGGTCGGCAACTACACCACCTCCGCTTCGCTGATGACATCGTTCTAATAACACCAAACATTAGCCAAGCAGCACAAATGCTGGCTGACTTCGACCAAGAATGTGGAAAGATAAGTCTACAGCTGAATCTAAAGAAAACCATGTTTATGAAGAATAAACTAGTTCCAGAGGCCCCATTCACTCTCAATGGAACAAACATCTCTGAATGCAGCAGTTATGTGTACCTAGGTCGAGAAATCAACATGATGAACGACCTAAAACCTGAGCTGCGCAGGAGGAAGAGAGCGGCATGGAATGCCTTCAAAGGCATCAAAGAAATAGCTAAAAGGACAAAGAACCTCTGGCTCCGGGCACATCTCTTTGACTCCACCGTTCTCCCTGCATTTACATATGCCTCAGAGACCTGGGCCCTAGGAAAGCAGGATGAGAATGCCATTCGGGTCTCCCAGAGAGGAATCGAAAGAGCTATGCTTGGAATATCACGCCTCACTCAAGTGATAGAAGGAATCGGAGTTCTGACCTCCGTCTCTATTCCAGAATCAGGGATGCTGTCTCGCTTGCCAAGGCATCAAAAAATCAGATGGGCTGGACATGTAACACAATTTGGAGACAACCGCTGGACTAGAGCCATTACCGACTGCATCCCACGGGATGTCAAAAGATCACGTGGCTGCCCACCTACCAGATGGTCAGACTTCCTTGTCAAGACCCTGAAGGAACGGTTTGAGGCTCTTCATATTCCTGAATCAACCAAATGCCGTTGGGCTACATTGGCACGTGATAGGGTCCAATGGAAATGTTACTGGCGCCCGCTCAAGCAAATCGATGAATAACGGATTCAAGTGATCAAGGCAAGAATCATGAATGAATGTAAAGCTAAGGGGTATAAGTTTGAGGAAAAGGATATCTGATTAATCTCAAAACATCTCTCCCCAAATGCTCGACATCCCACAGGGTCCCTGAGCATCACCAGGATTAACCCCCTGAGCAATGCCTGGTATAATCCAAAAAGCCAAAAAATAAAAAATAAGTAGCCCACTGATATGCTTTTCAGTATTGTACATAAGTTTAGTTTTAAAAGAAAGATATTGAGAAAAGAAATGTAGTTGAAGAGGAATAGTAGGGATTCTTTTTTTTTTTTTTTTTTTTTTGGGCCACACCCAGCAATGCTCAGGGATTATTCCTGGCTCTGCACTCAGGAATTACTCCAGGGGTAATTGGGATGCTGGGGAATCAAACCTGGGTCAGCTTCTTGTAAGGGAAACTCCTTACCTGCTGAAGAGGAATGTAGAGATTTCGCCTTGGTTTCAAGTAGTTTATTGAATATGGTTAAATAAAATCAGAATTTGAACTCTGCCCTATATCTTAAATTAGCTTATGTGTTTTGAGTTATTTAGAATGTAGAACATGTTCAAGGATTGAGTATAGTCCAGAGTTATTATAGCAGGTACTTCTAAAGTATCACTGCTTTGGGGCGGAGAGAGTACAGGACATAAGGTACTTGCCTTGCATTTAGCTGATCCTGATTTAATCCCTGGCACTGTTGTCTGAGCCAGTAGCTACAGCGCACCACTGGGTATGCTTCCAGCAGCCCTTTTCCCTAAGTAGCTTCATTTACACCTTAAATAGACTTAAGGAATAAATGTCTGGGTTTATTGCTCAGATTTTACATAGAATGTCACTTGTCACTTGTCTTCTCGTTGTTCATTGATTTGCTCAAGCGGGCAGCAGTAACATCTCCATATGTCCTGTCAGTAGCCCAAGGGCATCTGCTTCTTCCAGGGACAGGAAGAGCCTCAAACCATACTTCAGGTCATGGGAATGAGGTCCATAATTGTTATTGGTTTTTGTCATATCAAATAAAACATGGGTAGCTTTTCAGGCTCTGCCGTAGGTGGTATACTCTCAGTAGAAGGCTCTCATCTCGAACATTAACTGATAAAACTTAAAGGGGAAAGATCAGGTTTTCTTGGGTGGAGCTCTGAGGAGCTGTGGAGTCTGTATGTTGAGAATGAGTGACCGCATGATGTGTGGGTTGCTCTGGCTTCTTGCTAGGCTTACTGGGATAACGGGTATCAGATAGAACCTGCCTAGAACTGTATACAGAGTATAAATGTGAAAGATCCTGGGAAGGACCTGATCCTAACATCTAGTACTATCTAAGACTGTCGGGTCGCAGAGCAGCCGTGCACCAATAGAGCTGTGGGTCTGGCGTGGGTCTCTCTTCCAGGGTAGCTGGCATGGAAATGGAAGAAAGGGCGAAGGAGCCCAAATCCCTGCTCCAAGTCTGGCCAGCGTGACCCCTCCCCCCCGCACGTGTGGCGAACCCTTGGAGCAATGTTGGACTCCGGCCAGGAGCTGGCCGAGCCCCCTTACCGAGAGGTCAGCTCCATGGATTGCTTCCACATGGGGCCTAGTGACGCAGCCACTCCAGACTGTGGGTCTGGAGTGGATGGGTCTGGATCTCTTCCGGGGTTCCCAGGAGCTGTGGGTTTGGCGTGGGTCTCTCTTTGAGTTAAATTATAGTTGTAAATTGTTAAACTATATAGCATTTATAAGAGATTAATAAGATAACATAGACATTTAGTGGAACCCCAAAGGGAAGAAATTTGGCATATGCTAGGCATGAAAAACTGAAAGATGATTGAAGGTACTATGCTAAGTGAAATAAATCCATCCCCAAAGGACACAAGCTGTATAGCTCCACATTCTGAGCTTCTTCCTTCATAAGAACAGTTTTCTACAGAGAGTAGAAAAACAGTTGCCAGGAGTTGAGGGGAGGGGTAAGAAGCTAATGTTCAGTGTGTGAAGAATTTCAGTTTGCTCATGGAGGTTAGTGAGGGTTCCACAACACTGTAAATGGAGTTAATGCCAGAGAATTGTGTACTTAAAAGGGAGCTTCACTATTGTGATTACCACAGTTTATCAAAAAAAGAAAACCACAATCCAGGTTTTTTATTAAGACCGTGTCTGTGATTAAAACTGAAACTACCTGCACATTTGCTGTAATAGAATTTATTCTGTTTTAGGTCTTATCTTCGGGAAAGCACACTGGACCTGCTAAGTTGGGAAATGGAAAGAAAGGGTAAGTGCTTTACGAACCCTCACAGCTTCGGGAAAGTAACAAGAAATCTTTTAGGTTTGGTGACTGAACTGAAGGTCGCCTAGTCTGGAAAACTGAAGTAGTCATAAATTTGAGAGGAACCTCTCCTGTTGGCCTATGTTGGTCATTTTATTTTATTTTATTTTATTTTATTTTATTTTTTATGTTGGTCATTTTAGTGTTCAGTAGTTCATATGAGCTTCACAAAATAGAAATCCATTTTTGATGGGGTTTGACGCCTTATGGGGTGCTGGGGATAAAACCCAGCTTGGAAGTATGCACTGCAAGCACCCTACTGACTATACCATGGCTTTGGCCCAAGGACAAATATTCTTTTTTTTTTTTTTTTTTGGTTATACCCAGCAAGCTCAGGGGTTACTCCTGGCTCTGCGCTCAGGAATTACTCCTGGCATTGTGTGGGCGACCATATGGAATGCCAGGGAAAGAACCCGGTTGGCCATATGCAAAGGCAAACGTCCAACCTGCTGGACTATTGCTCTGGCCCCAAGGACAGAAGAAGATGATGGGAAGAAAGTAATTACGCACTAATAATACTTTATTAGCTTCAGGGAGGAGAAATCGGAACCGAAGCTAACAGTTTTTCCATAATATTCTGCATATGGGAAAGAGGGAGTCCTGTGGGACAGTCATTTCTGACTCGCACAGAGCAGCTTTTTCTCTGAAAATGGCAGAGACTGTGCAGTGGAGCGATAAGAACTTGGCGGGAGCAGCAGGAGGCCCAGAAGTTGATCTCTGGAGCCTGTCACTAATACTGTGCATTCTGAGCAGAGCCTCGCAAGAAGCCAGAGGAACTCCCACACTATGAGGGCCACCATTTTCAACATCCAGACTCCACAGCTCGTCAGAACTCCACCCAACAGAAAAGCCAATCTCTCCCCATTGCGGTTCATCAATAAATGCACAAGATGAGAGGCTAATACAAGAGTATCCCACCTGCACGGCAGAGCCTGGCAAGCTACCCGTGTCATATTTGATATGCCAAAAACCAGTAACAATTATAGACCCTCGTTCCCATGACTTGAAGGAATGGTTTGAGGCTTTTCATGTTCCTGGAGCAAGCAGATGTCCTTGGGCTACACTAGCATGTGCAGGACATATGGAGATATTACTGGTGCCTGCTCAAGCAAATCGATGAACAACGGAAGACAATAATACTTTGTGGGAAGAAAGTTTTTTGGTATGATTTTTTTATAGTTCTTTTAAAAAAATTTTTTTTATTATACCACTGTGAGATATACAATTACAAAGATGTTCATTTTTGGTTTTCAGTCATACAGTGTTCCAGCACCCATCCCTCCACCAGTGCCCGCTTCCCACCACCAGTGTCCCTAATTCCCTCCACCCTCTCCCAGCCTACTTCTATGGCAGGCTCTTTCTCTCTCTTCTCTCTCTCTCCCTCCCTCCCTCCCCGCTTGATTTTTTTTATTTTATAAATTTTATAAATTTATTTTATAAATTTAAAAAAAATTAATATTTTATTATACCACTGTGAGATATACAATTACAAAGATGTTCATGTCTGGATTTCGGTCATACATTGTTTCAGCACCCATCCCTCCACCAGTGCCCATTTCCCACCACCAATGTCCCCAGTCCCTCTCCTCTTCCCCAGCCTGCCTCCATGGAGAATTCTTTATCTCTTCTCTCTCTCTCTCTCTCTCTCTCTCTCTCTCTCTCTCTCTCTCTCTCTCTCTCTTCTCTTACAACCTGTAGCTTTCAATACATACACTCAGAGGCTATTATGTGGATCTTTTGCCTGTATTCAATACTCAGTTCTAGGCTAGTATCATCACTTACAATTGTTAGTACACTGTTCCCTTCTCTGTCCCACCGATCCTTCGACTCCCAGATGCTTGTGGTAGATTCCATTTTTGAAAGACCTCCTGATCCATGTTTTGTCTGACCTTTGAGATATATGTATATGAATATGTGTGTATATATATATATATATATGGTGATGTGTGTATAATTACTCAAGCGGCGCCAGTAACATCTCAATATGTCCTGGTAATGTGAGGTAGCCCAAGGGCATCTGTCCGCTCCAGGAACATAAAGAGCCTCAAACCATTCCATCAAGTCATGGGAATGAGGTCTATAATTGTTATGGGTTTGGCATGTCAAATATGACACGGGTAGCATATATACACATATATGTATCTATGCCATACAATAAATGCAGTCATTCTATATCTGTCTCTTTCTGGCTAATTTCACTCAACATGATCCTCTCCATGTCCATCCATTTATAGGCAAATTTCATAACTTAATTTTTCCTAAGGACTGCATAGTATTCCCTTGTGTAGATGCACCAAAGTTTCTTTATCCAGTCATCAATTCTCGGGCACTCTGGTTGTTTCCATATTCTGGCCATTGTGAGTAATGCTGCTATAAACATAAACGTGGGGATGGGGGCCGGAGCAATAGCCCAAAGGGTAAGGCGCTTGCCTTGCACGCAGCAGGCCTGTGCTGGCCCAGGTTCGATCCCTGGCATCCCATATGGTCCCCCCGAGTACCGCCAGGAGTAATTCCTGAGTGCAGAGCCAGGAGAAACCCCTGAGCATAGCCGGGTGTGACCCAAAAAAGCAAAAAAAAAAAAAAATGGGCTGGGGCAATAGCCCAGCAGGTAGGGCGCTTGCCTTGCACGCAGCTGGCCCATGCTGGCCCGGGTTCGATCCCCGCATCCCATATGGTCCCCCGAGTACCGCCAGGAGTAATTCCTGAGTGCAGAGCCAGGAGAAACCCCTGAGCATCGCCAGGTGTGACCCAAAAAAGCAAAAAAAATTAAAAAATTAAAAAAAACAAATAAACGTGGGGATGGTGTTTCCACTGTGTGCCTTTGACTTCCCAGGGTATATTCCCAGGAGTGGTATGGCTGGGTCAAATGAGAGCTCAATTTCTAGTCTTTGGAGGAATGTCCATATTGTTTTCCAAAAAGGCTGTATTAGTCGACATTCCCACCAACAATGGATGTGTGTCCCCTTTTCCCGCATCCACGCCAGCACTTGTTGTTTTTGCTCTTCTGGATATGTGCTAGCCTCTGTGGTGTGATATGATATCTCATTGTTGTTTTGATTTGCATTCTATTATTCGCTTTAATAATAACGAATTTGTTTTCTAGGATTCATTTAAGAAAAGTGTCTCGGCTCAATGCTGATTCTAGCTGTCCCACCCATTCTGATTCAGAAAATCAGGTAAACTTGAACTGAATAAGAAAATATACACTATTTTGATTAGTCTTTAGGGAAAAGCTAAGATTAGGTATAAAAATTTGAAGAATAGCAATAAATTTATGCCCAAAGGAAGTGTCTTTTGCTATAAAACGTTGCTTGTTTTACCAAAAGGAAATTGCTTCAGTATATAGAAATGTTCAAACTTTGTATTTCTTTCTCTGCACTAAAGTTTCATATTCCAATTTCTCAATGCAATTTCTTTACAGAGCGAAGTCCCCCAGGGGCTCGATAGTTGTGCTGCATTGCTGCGGACATTTTAAGAAAGGAAGATGCAGGTTTTAGTCTTTGAATTCTTCTTTATTGATTATCTTTTGTCAATTCAGGACATCTCTTGGTGCTAGTAAATTTTTGTTTTAACTCTTAATAGGTTCAGAAATAGCATATTCTGAAAACAGAAATAATCCCAGAGTTGCAGAAGGCAAAAAACCTGGTTCTAAAAGGAGAGGGCATGAAAAATGTGCTGTGTTTTAGTAGTCCGGAAAGAAAATGGTAAGTGTTTTCTTGCCGCACTTAAATATGGTCCTTAACTCTGCTGCTTTGGTTAATTAGCGGGGTTATGTAGTTGACCTTTATTGTAATAATATATTGGTTATTCAGAAATATGTATATTTATGTTTTTTATACAAGTTTTAGTCACTGAAGAGTTAGTTTTCCTATCTCAAAAAAATGTCAAAAATAGTGAGTTTTATAGGAGATATGACTCAAACTAAGAATGTCTGCATTTGGAGGTATATAGACACAACTTTAGTCTTCTTGCCATATTTGTAGAAAATCACAAATTGTTTCTGTGTGTCTGTGTAGATACTGATTGTCTTTAAATTGTTTATATGAATATATCCAAAGTAACCTGCAGTAGGTTAACTTGTTGATATACACAGTTAAAATATGTGATATATAAGCAGGTCAGGCTTCAAGTTAGATCAGGAGGTCCTGCCACTGGTTGACTACGGATTGTAACCAAGGATGTTTTACACTCATCACCGCTGACTGCTCATTTCCTGTGTAAAGCTTCAGCAGACAGTGTGGTATATGCCAACTGTGATTGTGCTGCCCTTGAAGGAGCTCTAGAAAAAGGTAGTCATAAATAGATTTAAAAAGTTCCCCGTGAGAAATAACCTGGGCAGGAATGAGAGTGGGTGTCTCCACAGCTCATGCCAGAATAGCACAGTCATGCTGCTGAGTTCCGTTAGGTGGGGCCTGAAGTTTAGGAAGTCCTCTGGAGCAGTGGCACTGGATGTTAGGGCTGAGACCATCGAGAGTAACATTCATAGGGCTGAGATCATGTCCAGATAGAGCCGAATGACAAGTTAGAGAACTCATGCCCAGGAAGCAACTTCGCAGCCCATCTTGGAAGCCAGCCCCATTCAGCCTCTCATTGCTCTGACCTGCACTGTTACTCATGCGTGTGTTCATGGAGCACCTGAAGGGGGCGGATACAGCCAAGTGCTGCATTTTAAATGTTGATTATTGTTCTTTCAGTTATTAGAAAATTTTTAAGTATGTTTGGAGTAATTTGGGTACATGAATCTACATTTTCAACTAAAAGATTTGCAAACTCAATACTGATTTCTGATAGTAAGTTATTGAAATGATCCAGATTGAAATGTGCTTTTTGTAAAATATACAATAGGTGTAGAAGCCTTGTTGTTATTTTCACCAGGAAATTGGTGGGGAGTGAGTGAGCAGTGGGGCGTCAGTGTGGGTTTTAGTTTTATTTTTGTTTGGGGACTTCAAACTTTTACATTAATCACATGTTCAAATATATGTATTTGGATATATTTACATAAAAGATTAAAAATTGTATCTACTTTTACTTTTTATTTATTCATTTATTTATTTATTTATTTTTTACTTTATTTTATTCTATTTTATTTTTTGCTTTTTTGGGTCACACCTGGCAATGCTTAGGGGTTTCTCCTGGCTCCGCACTCAGGAATTAATCCTGGTGGTGCTCAGGGGACTATATGGGATGCCGGGGTTTGAACCCTTGGCTGGCACAGGCTGGCTGTGTGCAAGGCAAACACCTTACCCGCTGGGCTATCGCTCCGGGCCCCCTACTTTTACTTTTTAATATGGCCACTGGAAAATGTTAATTGCACATTTGGTTCACGTTTTATATATTTGCACTTTTGCTCCGGTTTATGTATAATGCAGGGATTGGTATACCACAGACGGTTTCATTTTATAGATTATATTTAGTTAATTTCATTTATTTTATAATCAAATTTTAATTGCAGTACTCTGTGCTAGTTCATTTATGTACTTTCTGTGTCACAGGAGCAGAATTAAGTTATTGTGATGGACTTTGGCCTTAAGTAAAACTTTTAGTCTTAAGTGTAAGTGTAGGAACCACTGATGTGGCCACTGATACTAGCTGTGCGCCTGGAATGGAGCAGTAGCATCATTGCCCTTTTCCTAGAGTCTCCGGGTTTTTCTTTTCTTAAGAAAAAGGGTGAAGATGAAAGCCCTTTTGTAGAAAGTTTATGATGAACTAAGCTACTCAGAATATCTTTTTCTCTCTAATAAGATAAAAGGTTTCGACAAATCATATTTTGAAAACTTGTTTTCCTTCTTCCACATTAGTGTCTTCGGACAATAAGAAACAGGTACTTAAGGAAGCGCCTGCTGGGAGTGATAGAGATTCATTGGTTGTTGGACAGAATCAGTCATTGCAGGATCATTATAGAATGTATTCACCCATCATCTACCAGGCCCTCTGTGAGCATGTGCAGACTCAAATGTCGCTGATGAATAACTTGGCTGCCAACAATTCTGGAAGCTCTACTCTACCTTGCCATACTGTGTCTGGTCCTGGTTAGTACGAGATACTTTAATATGCCTGTGCACTGTGGAGAGATGGGTTCCAGAACACTGAAACCCAATGTTTCAGTGACTGAAAACATTTGTGACTGAAACCCAATCATGAACAGCTTTGTAATTGTCTATCTCACAGTGATATAATAATTTTTTTTAAAAATGCATGCATATAAATTCTTTGTCACCTGGTTATTATATAAGCAGTATGAAATGAGAATGATCTCTTTTTTTTCTCCCTCTTTTTAGAAACACAGGCAACTACACAGTCTCGTTCTGGTTTATCCACCTCTACCCGGGCTGGTTACTTCAGCAGCCACCCTGCCCCTCAAATGGTCCATACTGTGGGTACACTATATAAACTATCCAAGTAATTACTTGCCTTTAGAAATTGCTTTGAAGAGACAAAATTGAATGTGCTGATTGTATCTTAATGCTATAGATGGTAAAGATCTTACTTGCTCCAGATATTTTTTATTAGAAAATTTTTATACTCTGTTAAGGGCAACTGTGAAGGGGCATGAGAAAGACTAATAAGAAAAATAAGTTATCTATAGCCAGCACCTGAGCATAATTTCTGTTAACACATTGATAAAGCATTTTCCAATCACTGGGTTCTTTGCATTTGGTTTTGTTTTCAGGCTTTTTTTATTAAGTTTGTATCATTTAAAGTATATATAGTTATAATTAAATCTTATATAGCTTTATTGCTTCTTTTATTTAATATCTTATTGTAAACATGTTTTTCTCTTAATGTATCTTTTTAAATTTTTAATAAGTTGCTAATACTCTAGTGTTTATGCCATAGTCTGTGAACTACTCCCCTATGGTTAGATATTTAAGTAACAGCCAGGGTCTATATTACCATAATACTGGAAGATTGTGATGTTTTTTGTATGTTTGAGGTTATTGTCTTACAGTGTTATTTCTCAAAATGGAAGATTTTTAAAGCCCAAAGTAGGCTAATTTTTAATGTCTTAAAGCCATTTGTGATATTTATAAACAGTTGTAGCCAAGGCTTTATAATGTATGCAAATTGAACTAATTTTAGTGTCTTTAAAACACACACACACACACACACACACACACACACACACACAGAGCAATGGGGCTGGAGAGATATTATGGTGGGTAGGGTGCTTGCCTTGCTTGTGGTCTACCCAGGCATCTCATATAGTTCCCTGAGCACAGCCAGGAATAATTCCTGAGTGCAGAGCCAGGGTTAACCCCTGCGCATCTCTCGATGTGCCCCCAAAACCACAGGAAAAACAAGATCAACAATAACACTTTAGGAGCTGGAGAGATAGTATAGCGAGTGGGTAGGGATTGCCTTGCAGGCAGCTGATCCAGATTCCATCTCCAGCTCCACACATGGTCCCATGAGCACTGCAGAAGCAATCACAGACTAGAGTAAGCTCTAAACAGAGACAGGTGTGGCCCCAAAAACACTTGAAAAGAGCAAAACAAAACAGTGATACTGTGCTCAGGGGAAATCCAGCATATCAAGTGGTCATCTGTAACTCCATCCTTCTAAATTCATTTTTTAATATTCATTGTTTGAGCTTTTTACAACTAATTAGTGTCAGTGCGCACATATCTGAAGGTTTACCTTGTTTTTGTGGTTTTGTCTTTTTCTTTAGGAAGTTCAAACTGATGATGACAGCCATTTTCTATCACAAACTAAAGCATTCTCTGTGGACTCTGCTGCTACTCTGAAAAATTCCTTCAGTTCTAGTGTTGGAGTTCCATGTAGATTGCCAAAAACTGACGAAGCAGCTGTGCCTGTGTTTGCCAATGGTGTTCTGCCACTGGAAGAGCTTTCTGGGGAACCAGGTCTACTAAAGTGTTTCCAGAAATACATTAATTTGTTACATTCACATGGAAAAGAAAAGCAACCAGATAATCAGATACCAGCAAGTCCTACTCTATCACAACCAACTTTCTTGGTTGCTAGTGAAGAAAAAAAGTGCCAGAGGAAAAATTGGAGAGATCACAAGTGAGGGAAAGGATTTAAACATACATATGCAGGATTCAAGAATGAAAGATTTTCAAAAGGCAAAAAATGTGAACCAGTTTGCTGAAGAAATTAGAACCGTGAACTATCTGTTGGGTGAGCTCAAAGCCCTGGGAGTAGAACATGGTAGGTCAACTTTTTTTTTCCTAATTTCTTGAAGAACGGAGTTAATTCTGATAACAGTATCATTATTTAGCTATTAAGTTTAGAATAATGGACATGGAATTTGTGGACTTCTTCCACACCTACATGTTGAGCTAAGAAGAAAATTAGTTCTGCTTGTTTTATTGTTTAAAGGTGTTTTTTGGTTTTTTTTTTGTTTGTTTGTTTGTTTTTTTGCTTTTTGGGTCACACCCGGCAATGCTCAGGGGTTTCTCCTGGCTCTGCACTCAGGAATTACTCCTGGCGGTACTCGGGGGACCATATGGGATGCCGGGATTGAACCCCGGCCGACATGGGTCGGCTGCATGCAAGGCAATTGCCCTACCTGCTGGGCTATCGCTCCGGCCCCCTGTTTTTTAAGTTTTGTTCCTTTAATTTCTATGGATTTAAGATGTGCTAGGAGATAACCAGGCAGAATTTTTTCTTGCAAGTGTGTATTCCTTCTGTTTAGGTCAAAGGGTTGAAAAGGGTCCCTTTGACCCTTTTTTTTGTAGAGATAAACTTGTAGAGGTTAGAGGATTAGTTTCCTAGATGATTAACACCCTAGAATATACTCGCCATTTTCCCTCTATTAAATAGTGGCAAAGATTGTCATTATCTTCCCAACATTTGTTTAATAACCAAATGTTAACATGTATAACAAAATGAATATTAACTCATTTGTTATTTTTTTGAAAAGAGAAGTAGCTTTTAATTGCCCTTTCAGTTTAGTTTATTTTTGTTATTGTCATTATTAAATCAAGGAAAATGTTTTAGTTGGATTTAGGAGATATTTGGGTTAGATAATGTTCATTTTCTTGTATGTTTATATTTTAAACAATGACTTTTTCTTGGAGTAAGCTGTAGATTTGTCATTTATGTAATATAGTAATTCATTATGGAAAACTGAATACTTGGTATTTGCAGACTACCAAAAAGAGATACTAACTCTTAAAATGTATTTGTAGCTATACAGCACCATTAGTCCCAAGGTTTAGTACATTGGAACTTCTGTGGTGTTCCAGATGTAGCTCAGTGGTAGATCAAGTTCCTTGGACATGACTTGGATTTGATCTCTGGGCTACACCAAAAAAAAAAAAAAAAAAAGGCATTTTCAACTTGTCCTTTACTTATAGTAATAGTAATGATTACATTGGCACGTGATAGGGTCATAGGGTCCAATGGAAATGTTACTGGCGCCCGCTCTAGCAAATCGATGAATAACGGGATTCAAGTGATCAAGTGAATAGTAATGATAATAATATCATTGCCTATCATTACTGAACACTTTACCTTGTGCTGTACACTGTGCTAAATATTTTACGTGCATTTTCATACTGAATCCTCATATCAGTTCTCTGAGGTACTGTTACTCCACCCATTTTACAGATGAGGAAGTAATAGTATTTTATATAACCCTTTTGGCAACCTATGAGGTACTTTTATTATCACTTAACATACAGAAATTTAGGCTGCAAGAGTTAGGTCATTTGACTAATCTTATATAACTTGGTTATTTTGATGGCGCCTAGGTTACTGGCTCCAATACTTAGCAATAGAAGCACTCTACATAGGCTCGAGAGAGAACTACTCAGTAACTGGCACAACTGTTTTACTATATGCCTATACTTTCCATTGAAGAATATTAAAATATTATGGGACTGAGTAATCTGTGGGATTTTGTAATTTACAATGTGATTTCTTGGATTGGGGATGTGTGTGATGCCTTGGGTTTGAGTTCTAGCACTGCCAGAAATCACGATCTCGATCTTCCCGTTGGTCATCTATTTCCTAGAGCGGGCACCAGTAATATCTCCAAATGTCCTGTCTCATGCCAGTAGAGCCAGGGGCATCGGCTTTGCTACAGGAACATAAAGAGCCTCAAACCATTATATTAGGTCATGGGAATGACCTAATATAATTGTTACTGGAATTTGGCATATTATATACACACGAGAAGCTTGCCAGGCTTGTCGAGCGGGAGGCAAACTCTTTTAAACACCTCCAAATAAAGCATTTATTGATGAACCGTGCCGCCACAAGCGGCCGCGCGAGCCGGGCAGTGATGGGCTGGTCTGCTGGGTGGAGTTCTGACGAGAGGGAAGTCCAAAAGTGGAAAATGGCGGCGCCCGTGGAGTGAGGGAGGGGTGGTCTGGCTTGTTGTGAGGCTCTGCCGAGGTGGTGGGCCAGGGCTAGAACCCGCCATGCCTCCCGACTGCCTCATGAACGGCTGTGCACAGGGAGAGCAAGGAACAGCTCTGCCCCATGTGTGAGAGTCTCTAGACCAGCATACCTGGGCCGGATTGAGGAAAAAGCTGCTGCAGGGTGGGTGTCGGTGATCCGGGCTGTGATGGGCTGGTCTGCTGGGTGGAGTTCTGAGAAATAACTCAGAAATAACTCCAGAAATAAGTAAGATAAATAATAAGAAAATAAATAGAATATGCTATGTTAGGTGTTAACTAATATAAATATTAAATGTTTTTAGTTCACAGAAAACTTTAGTGGAAATTTGAGGGGGCAAAAATAAAAGGATAAAGACTAAAAATCCTCTGTCTACCTGTGTCTGCTTGCCACCTCCAAAAATCCAGTTGTCACAACTAATAAACTTGGTATTGACGCTACATGTACACTCTGACCTGGCACAAACATTTGGTGTGTCAAACCTAAATATGGCTTAATTAATACAAATCAAGGGGCTGGCATCAGTGAAATGAGCTGTGGCACATTGTATTAACTCTACCTTATAAAATTAAATGAACCCTTGATAGAATCCTTTCCTATTTTATTTTGTCAAATTAAATCATCTGAAATAATTAATTGCTTTTGCCAGGATCAAATGCTATCTACCCATTATAGTCATTTGGTAATGTGACTACATTTATGTAAACTGTCTTACTGGATTCTGTAACTGAAAAACACGAATAATTCTTTGATTTAAAATTATTTTAATTGACTAATTTAGTTCTAAATAGGCAAATGTAGGAAAGGGGGAAATAAATTTTTAAAATAAACATTACTTGTATCACTTGTCTTCCCATTGTTCATCTATTTGCTCAAGTGGGCACCAGTAAAGTCTCCATTCGTTGGGAATGAGGTCCATTATTGTTACTGTTTTTGATATATGGAATACACCACCAGTAGCTTGCCAGCCTCTGCCATGGCTCTGGGTTCATCCCAGGGGGCCAGTCTTTTTCTGTGTTAGACCATCAATCATCCATAGCCCACGGGCAGAGCCCTTGGTGTAGACAAGCCTGTCTCCTGTCTGCCACCTGCCCATGCAGCTGGGCACCGCAGCCTCACCTGCAACACCTTGAGGGACAGGAATGCATATATGTATGTATGTATATCTATATATATATATCTATATATATCTATATATATATCTATATATATATATAGATATATATATAGATATATAATATATAGTATATATAGATATAATATGCCTCACTCCACGGGCGCTGCCATTTTCCAGTTTTGGACTTCCGTCTCGTCAGAACTCCACCCAGCAGACCAGCCCATCACAGCCCGGATCACCGACACCCACCCTGCAGCAGCTTTTTCCTCAATCCGGCCCAGGTATGCTGGTCCAGAGACTCTCACATATGGGGCAGAGCTGTTCCTTGCTCTCCCTGTGCACAGCCGTTCATGAGGCAGTCGGGAGGCATGGCGGGTTCTAGCCCTGGCCCACCACCTCGGCAGAGCCTCACAACAAGCCAGACCACCCTTCCTCACTCCACGGGTGCCGCCATTTTCCAGTTTTGGACTTCCCTCTCGTCAGAACTCCACCCAACCGACCAGCCCATCACAGCCCGGATCACCGACACCCACCCTGCAGCAGCTTTTTCCTCAATCCGGCCCAGGTATGCTGGTCCAGAGACTCTCACACATGGGGCAGAGCTGTTCCTTGCTCTCCCTGTGCACAGCCATTCATGAGGCAGTCGGGAGGCATGGCGGCTTCTAGCCCTGGCCCTCCACCTCGGCAGAGCCCCACAACAAGCCAGACCACCTCTCCTCACTCCATGGGCGCCGCCATTTTCCACTTTGGACTTCCCTCTCGTCAGAACTCCACCCAGCAGACCAGCCCATCACAGCCCGGATCACCGACACCCACCCTGCAGCAGCTTTTTCCTCAATCCGGCCCAGGTATGCTGGTCTAGAGACTTTCACACATGGGGCAGAGCTGTTCCTTGCTCTCCCTGTGCACAGCCGTTCATGAGGCAGTTGGGAGGCATGGCGGGTTCTAGCCCTGGCCCACCACCTCGGCAGAGCCTCACAACAAGCCAGACCACCCCTCCTCACTCCACGGGCGCCGCCATTTTCCACTTTTGGACTTCCCTCTCGTCAGAACTCCACCCAGCAGACCAGCCCATCACAGCCCAGCTTGTGGCGGCACGGTTCATCAATAAATGCTTTATTAGGAGGTGTTTAAAAGAGTTTGCCTCCCGCTCGACAAGCCTGGCAAGCTTCCGTGTGTATATAATATGCCAAATTCCAGTAACAATTATATTAGGTCATTCCCATGACCTAATATAATGGTTTGAGGCTCTTTATGTTCCTGTAGCAAGCCGATGCCCCTGGCTCTACTGGCATGAGACAGGACATATGGAGATATTACTGGTGCCCGCTCTAGCACATAGATGATCAACGGGAAGATCGTGATCGAGATCGTGATATATAGATAGTATACTATCTACATGTATATGTAGATAGTATCTATCTACCTACATATATCTATCTAGGTAGATCTATCTACCTATATATAGGTAGATAAATATATTTACCTATATATATTTATATATGTAGATAGATATCTATGTATATATGTAGACCTCATTCCTCATTCCCATGACCTGATGGAATGGTTTGAGGCTCTTTATGTTCCTGGAGCAAGCAGGTGCCCTTGGGCTCTACTTGCATGAGACAGGACATATGGAGATGTTACTGGTGCCCGCTCGAGCAAATCGATGATGAACGGGAAGACAGTGATACAGTGATACAGTGATGTATATATATATATATATATATATATATATATATATATACAGTGATGTATTATATATATGTGTGTGTATATACAGTGATGTATATATATATATATATGTATATATATATATATACATATGTGTATATATGTATATGTATATATGACTCTGTACATGGCCAGCCTTTGTTCAATTCCTAGCAGTCCATATGGTCCCCTGAGCACCACTCGAACTGGCACTTGAGCACTGCCAGTGTGGCTGAAAAATAACACAGAAAAGAAAAACAGTTTAACGGTGACATAGGGACAGAGCTGGAGAAACATGGGTGCTTGGTGGTGATGCAGGGGTAGTCACTCTGATACTGTCCGACCTTGTTACCTAAACTAGGACAGGAAGCCAAGGCTGGAGAGAGAGTACAGTGGGCAAGGCTGCACTTCCATGAGTCTGACCTTGCGTCAGTTTCTAGCACCACATATGGTCTCCTGAGCATCACTATGATCCCCGAATTCAGAACCAGGAGTAAGCCCTGAGCTATTCTGAGTGAGGGCCAAAATTTTTTAAAAATTGGTTTTTTTTTTGTTTTTTGTTTTTTTTTGCTTTTAGGGTCACACCCAGCAATGTTCAGGGTTACTCCTGGCTCTTTACTCAGGAATTACTCCTGGCAGTGCTCGGGGACCATATGGGATGCCGGGGATCGAACCGGGTCGGCTATGTGCAAGGCAAACAAGGCAAACACTCTACCTGCTGTGCTATCGCCTCCAGCCCAATTTTTTTTTAATTAAAAAAAATTACAGGGTCTCAGAACTGAAGCTGGACCATATACTATGCATGTGCAAGGTCTGCCTTCAATTCCTATGACCACTTCATCTCCCCGGGTACCTCTGGGAGTGACCCAAGTACTGAGCCAGGAGTGGCTCCTGATTGCTGCTGGGTTGTGGCCCCCACACCCAAACCAAACCTAAATTTATAATATAATTACTATTTCTTCTGATTTATAGGGGATACAGAAATTCAGAGACTGATTACAGAATTGGAGGCATGTATATCTCTGCTTCCAGCAGTACATGAAAACGAAAGTATTCAAGTTGAAATGGCACTGGCTATGCAGCCTTTGAGAAGTGAAAATGCTCAGTTACGCAGGTAAAAATTGTTCACTGAATTTTTTTTTAATCTCCAAGTAGAGATATCTAAAGGGACCACATGAGATGTCAAAGTCTCCATAAAGAAAATAGATTTATTGTCTTTCTGTTTCTGTTTTTCTCCTCCCTGTTTTCCATATCTTACCACATTTGGTCTTTAATTACTCTTGTATATTTTTTCTCACCACTATTATTGCTTGGTGGTATGTAGAGAAAATGAAGTATCAGGGCATTTATCAGGCTGTGCTTCAGCCAACCATAGCAATATCAAAGATATGAATGGCATGCCATAGCAAAAGTTTCTTTCTTACACAAAAACCACCCAGAGTCTCTCACCTAAATGATTCAGGAGTTAGTTATGAAGTCATTGTTTTCCAGAAAAAGAGGAATGTGGGTATGTTACACCACTCTTACGTTATCTGATACTCTCCATGTCCATCCATATATAAGCAAATCTCATGACTTTGTTTTTCCTAACAGCTGCATGATATTTTGTTGTGTAGTATGCTGTAGTTTCTTTATCCAGTAGTGTGTTCTCAGGCACTTGGTTTTTTTCTAGATTCTGGCTGCTGTGAACAGTGCTGCACTGAACATAAGGGTGCAGATGACTTTTCTGCATTGTGTTTTCTGGGTCCTAGGGCATAGTCCAAGGAGTAGTATTGCTGAGTCATATGAAACCTCGATTTCTAGGTTTTTAAAAAAAAATTTTAGTTGAACTAAACATACATATTTTCCTTTTTTCCTTGTTTTTTTCTCCCTTATTTTATTAGAGCACTGTGATTTACAGAGTTATTCATAGTTGAGTTTTACCGATATCCCAGGTTCCCTCCCATATCTTCTTGCTCTGGCCCACCCTCTTGACAGACACCTTTCTAAGTTTGATGGTTAAAGTTTAATCTCTTTATTTTATTTTCTTTTTTTCAACCTTTTTCTTCTTATTTTGCAATTACAGAGCGGTATTTAGTTAACAGAACAATAATTATTTCATTTAAACAGTATCAGAGACAACTGAAGATGTAAAAATAACTACCATCCCCATGTACAACTAATTTGTGCTGTGTACCAATAAGAACCTGCTTTAATTTCCATTCTAATTTACAGTTCCCTTAACCTTGTGCCAAGCAAGGTTAGTAGCTATTGAAAATACCACCGGGGCAGGGCTATCTAAAGACATATTCAGCAGTATGTTAAGTGTACAAAAACAGACACTGTAGAGTTTAAAAAAGCAAATCTCACACAACCTTGGATTTCTTTTTTTTCTTTAAAAGTAGTAAGCTTCTCGCTCCTACCATCTCTCAGGGTGCCACAGGGTTTCCTGTGCCAGCCAATGCCGTGCCCCATGAACCCAGGCACCAAGGGGTGTGGGTAGATAACAGCCTTGCTGGGGGGTACCCAGAAATCAGGTTACCATATCGCCATCAAATTTTTCTTAAAAAACACATCGTGGCATATTAAAACTCACCATTAAATATACACAAAGAGACTTAACTGATAAACTAAATATCTGCAGGGCTAGCCACAATGTGTAAAAGAAGAGGGAGAGAGATACAGAGACAGAGAGAGACAGAGAGAGAAAGAGAGGAAACTGGGGTACCTGCTATTGAGGCAGCCTGGGGGGTGGGTGGGAGGGGTAGGGTACATTGGTGGTGGAAATGGGGCACTGGTGGAGGGATGGGTGCTGGTATACTGTACTACCAAGAACCAATTATGAACACCTTTGTAATTGTATGTCTCACGGTGGTATAATAAAAAATTTAAAAAAAAAAAAAAGTAGTAAGCTTTGTAGGGGGAGTTAAATGCTTTATAGACAAGGAAAAAACTGCCCTCGAATTTTTTATCATCATCATCATATTCATCTTTTTTTTTTTTTTTTTTTTTTGCTTTTTTGCATCACACCTGGCAATTCTCAGGGGTTACTCCTGGCTCTGCGCTCAGGAATTACTCCTGGTGGTGCTCAGGGGACCATATGGGATGCTGAAGATTGAACCGGGTCTGCCATGTGCAAGGAAAATGCCCTACCCGCTGGACTATCGTTCTGGTCCCTTATTCATTTTTTTAAAATCTTTATTATACCACTGTGAGATATACATTTACAAGGATGTTCATAATTGGGTCTCAGTCGTACAATGTTCTATCACCCAGCCCTCCACCAGTGCCCCACTCCCACCCACAATGTTCCAACGCTCCCTCCCACCTAACCCCAGCCTGCCCCTATAGCAGGCACCTTATCTTTCTATCTGTTTCTGTCTTTGTATATCTCTCTCTCTCTGTTCTCTTACACTTTGTGACTTGCTTACAGTTTATGATGTAAGTATGTGTATATTCAGTAGTGAGTTCTAGTGTGACATTATAGTTCCTCTTTCTCCATCAACCTCCCCAGTTTGTTACAACTACAATGATCATTACGGTGTACAAATGTGAAAGATCCTGGGAAGGACCTGGTCCTAGTCTACTTTGTTATCTAAGCCTCTTGCGTGGCTGCTCAGTGGCCGCGCACTGGCACAGCTGTGCATCTGGTCTGCCCCTTGTCTGGTTCATCTGCTTGTTTAGGCTGCAAGCCCGTAGGCATTGAGAGGGAGGAGCCCAAATCCCTTCTCCAATTCCGCCAGCGTGGCCTCTTCCCACATGACTGCTTTACCCTAAATGCTACTTTGGGCTCGGCTGGGGACAAGTTGATTCCTCAGAGACTCCATGGGCTGCTCCACGTGGGCCATTGCAGCTGTGTGTCTGGTATATCCCTTGGAGTCTCTTGATTTTAGTGTCGTTGACTCTGTGGTTTAGATATTTGGCTCTGCCATTCCTCAACACCACCTTTGTACCTGAATTCCCTCTCTTGGCTCCCGATGCTTCTCATCTGTCTCTTCACCCCCTCCCTCCTCTCTTTCCTTCTCCCTGTACTCTGGGGCCAAGGTTGATCTGGGCACCCTCCTTTAAAACCTTGCATTTCCTCATCCAGTTGTTCTAAATACCACATATGAGTAATATCATCCTGTGTTTGTCTTCTTTTGGCTTACTTCTCAATTTCTAGTTATTTTGAGGAATGTCTGTATTGTTTTCCGGAAAGACTGGACCAGTCAGCATTCTTGTCCCTTTATTTCTGAATCCATGCCAGCACTGGGTATTCTTTTTGATGTGTGCCAGTCTCTGGTGCGAGATGACATTTCTTTGTTTGCACTGGCATCTCCCAGGTGATTAGTGATATGGAGAACTTTTTTATGTGCCTTTTGGCCATTTGCATTCTTTGAGAAAATTTTGGTTTCTCTACATCTACTGATATGATCATATGATTTTTTTTTCTATTATTGTTATGGTGTTTTATATTGATTGACTTGTGTACATTACATCATCCTTACATCCCTGGAATAAATAAATCTTGTCCATGGTATATGATCATTTTGATGAATTGTTGGATTTTATTTACTAGTATTTTGTTGAGGATTATTCTTTTGCTATTTTTTGGGTCACATTGGCAATACTCGGGTTATTCCTGGCTCTTCACTCAGGAATTACTCCTGGCGGTGCTTGGGAGACCATATGGGATAGCAGGGATTGAACCCGGGTTGGTCGCATGCAAGGCAAATGCCCTCCCTGCTGTGCTGTCTTCTGGCTCCGATGATCTTTGCATCTGTGTTTATCATGGATATCGGCCGGATGTTTGTTTTTTTTTTGTTGTTGTTGTTGTTGTTGTTGTTGTTGTCTCTGTGTGCTTTTGGTACCAGGGTTATGTTTGCTTCATAGAAATTGTTTGGGAGTGTTTTGGTATTTCACTTTCCTGAATGCCTAGAAAAGATTTGCAGAAGGTCCTCTTTAAAGGTTTGAAAGAATTCACTAGTGAATCCATCTTGACTGGAGCTTTTGTTTCTTGGGAAGACTTAATTACCATTTCAATATTTTTAATAGTGATATATCTGTTCAGTATTCCAAACCATTGTGGTTTAACCTTGGGAGGTTATAGGAGCTTTTTGAATTTGAGGATCCTTTGAATTTCTGTGGCATCTGTTATGATGTTTCCTGTTTCATTTCTGATTTGGCTTATTAAGGTTCTCTCTCTTGCTTTGTGAGTCTTACTAGTATTTACCAATCTTTTTTTCTTTTTAAAGAAACAGCTCTTGGTTTTATAGAACTTTCAAGTTCGTCCTTTAGATTTATTATTTCCTTCCTCTTGCTTGCTTTAGGCACTCTTTGTTGGTCATTTTATAGTTTTTGAGTTGTACAGTCAGGTTACTTATGTGGTCCCTTTCTTTGTTCTAATGAATGCTTGCATAGCAATGAACTTTACTCTTAACACCAGTTTTGCTGTTTCCTACAAGTTTTGGAAGATAAGTTTCCTCATTCTCATTTGTTTTCATGAGCCTTTGAATTTCCTCCTTGATTTCCTCTCTGACCCACTAGTTCAGTAATGAGCTATTCAATTTTAAGATGTTTCAATTCTTCTTCCATTTCTTGATTTCAGTGCATCCTGGTCTGAGGAGATAATTGACATGATTTCTATTTCTATGCTCTTGACTTTGTGGAGCTATGTCTTGTGTCCCAGAATGAGCCTATATTAGAGAATGTCCTATGTGCTTTGGAGAAGATTGTATATTTCGCTTTTTGAGAATAAAAAGTCCTATATGTATCTGCTAAACCCCTCTCTTTCATTGTCCCTTTCACAGAAAGTATTTTCTAACTGATCTTTAGTTTTTCTATCAGGTGACAAAACCATGTTGAAGTCTCCAACTACTATTGGTTGCTATCAATAGTCTATTGCAGTATTTTGCTGACGCCTCATTAGATGCATACATATTTAGGAGTGTGAATTCTTTCTGATACAGGTATCCCTTGATCATTGAAAAATAACCTTCACTGTCTCTTGTAACCTTTTTCAGCCTGAAGTCTATATAATCTGATATGAGTATAGCCATTCCCTCAGTTTGTGGGAATTGTTTACTTGAAAAATTGTCTTCCAACCTTTGACTTTGAGTCTGTGTTTTCTCTGACTATACAGATGTGTTTCTTACAGGCAGCAGAGTGTTAAGTTCAATTTTCTCATCAATCCTGTCATTTCGGCTCTTAATTGGTGCATTTTACCCATTGGCATGGAGAAAATTATTGTCATGAAGTTTCATGCCGTCTTTTTGCAGAGGTTGGTGTGTTTGTGGGACATGTCTTAAAGTAGCCTTTTGTTATAAGAAGGGCTTACAAGAAGTAGTAAAGATGGATTTGGATCTATAAAGTTCCTCAGTTGTTTATCTGTGAAATTGTGTATTTTTTTTTTTTCAAATCTGAAAGTCCAACTGGGTAAAGTATTCTTGGTGAGGCCTTCATGTCATTGACATTTTTTACTATATCTCACTACTGTCTTTGGGCCTCAAGGGTTTCATCTGGTAAATCTGTTGTTAACATTTAAGGATGCTCTTTTGCATGTAATTTCTTTCTTTGATTGCAGTTTTCAGTATTATATTTCTATGTTTTGGTTATTCTGATTAGGATGTGTCTTGGATTGTTTTTATTTGGATTTTTTTTGGCCAGCAGCCTCTGGGCCTCCTGTGTCTGGGTGCATGCTCTCTCCAGCTCTGGGAACTTCTCATGATTGTTGCTTCATCCGGGTTACTTTCCTGGCCCGCTCGGATCCATGATTCTTACGTTGTTCCTGTTGAATTCATCCCCTAGTTCTCTTTATCATCTGTTGGTTTATTTTGAGGCTTCCCCCATTTTCTGCTGTTTTCTGGAGATTTAATTGCACCTCATCTTGGAACTTACTGATTATGTCCCCAGCAGCTGTTACTCTGCTGAGGCTGAGGCTTTCCAGTGAGTTTTTATTTCGCCTGCCAAGTTTTTCAGGTCTGTCATTTCTTTTGTAGTTTCTTCATTTCTGCTCTCATATCCTCTTGTGTTTTAGTGGTGGTCTGTTCCATTATTTCTTTGAGCTCCTTATTCATCCTCAACAATTTCTTATCAGAGAGGTTATATAGTTCCTTTTTACTGGTTTGGTCTACCTGGCAAGCATCTTCACTCACTAAGCCAGGTAGGGTTTTGCATTGCTTTACCATTGTGACTTTTCAGTTTCTTGTATGCTTTCTTGTGATAGCTCGGATGTCTTTGTAGTTCACGGTAAGTTATAGAGAGGTGAAAAGGAGAGAAGCTATGCTGCGCTCCATGGTGTGGTCTTTTAGGATGAGACCAGTCCTTACCTGTGGGGGGGGAAAATGGTGATTCTGAGTAAAACGGAGGGCCTCTACACCTCTGTGCTTCCTCAGCTTTCTAGGACTGGGGCTGTTGGACCTAAGTTTTCTTGACTCAAATCAATCTATCACTCTCTTTCGTATAGACTTGGTTCATACAATTGTCCTATACTTTCAGGCACCCCAAAGGGAAGGGTAAACATGTCAGTGATATCAGTGGCCCCAGCACAGTCAGACATAGAAAATATTTTATTGAACTTATTAAATAAAATAATTTTTGCCATATTTGGAGTGATTTTTATCTTTGGAATTAGAGTTTTGTTTGTTTAGGAAAAGATAAATCAGAGATCTAATCTTGAGATTCAGCAATTACTCATATATTATAATAATGTCCTAACTGAATGTTTTCTGTGATGTTTTAGGCTGCTGTTCTTGTGTGTTTTCAGTGTATTTTCAGAGAATTGGAGAGTGTTCAGATGTTTTGTAGCACTGAGTGTGATTGTTTCCTGGGAGGGCATTATAGTTATAAGAGTTATAAACATTATGCCAGGTGGGACCCGCAGGAACATGCATAAACATTTGCAAGAAACTACAAAGCAATAAAATTAAATACCTATTTGAAATTTGGTTTTGGAGCTTGCAAAACCGACCCTAGTGGAGTGATTTATTTAGAATTATTTTTCCAAGATTATTAGTCTCCAGAAACTATGATATATGATGGTTGTTGGGTTGGAGTTCTAATAAAACTGTCTTCATTCCTTTCCTACAGTAGCATTAATTTTTTTTCATAATCAAAACCGACTACGAGTAATAACAAAGACAGTTCTTTTATGTATGTCATCTCTTTAAATTCTTTCAACAGTACCGAGTGAGGTACATATCATATTATTTTCATTTGTAGGTGAGGAACCCAAGGCACAGGGATGTTATGTAACTCACCTAAGATTACATACTGACTGAAATAGACAAAACACAAATCATGGCAGTTTGATTTTAGAGTACATTGATCTTAATCTCTATATTTCTGCAATTTCAGTTCAGAGAAAAGATGAATTTATTTATACTGGGGACTGGAGGCGATAGTACAGCAGGTAGGGCATTTTCCTTGATGCGGCAGAACCAGGTTCAATCCCCTGCATCCCATATGGTCCCCCAAACACCACCTGGAGTAATTCTTGAGTGCAGAGCCAGGAGTAACCCATGAACATTCCTGGGTGTGACTCCCCCAAAATTTTATTTATACTTTAGCATTTAGGTATATTTCATGAAACAACATTATGCAAACATGAATAATAAAAATAAACAAGTATTTTTCAGTGGTATGTTTGTCATTGTTTTCTTATGTAAGCATACCAGAACTTGATCCTCGAATATTACGTTTTATATTTCCATAATGTTGTAGAGATATCAATAATTCTTTTTTATTTCCTTCCTTAGAATAGTTTAGAGTTGTTTTAGGAGGTAATTTATAAGCCATTTAAGAAAATAGGACCGGGGGTTGGAGTGATAGTCCAGTGGGTAGGGCGTTTGCCTTGCACGTGGCCGACCCGGGTTCCATCCACAGCATCCCATATGGTCCCCTGAGCACCACCAGGAGTAATTCTTGAGTGCAGAGCCAGGAGTAACACCTGAGCATTACCGGGTGTGACCCAAAAAGCAAAAAGGAAAAAAAAAAAAAGAAAGAAAATGCAACCATTAAATTGGTCCTCCCTCTTTTTAATTTTTAAAAATGTTTTATGTCTAACCTAATTCTTCAGTCTTGGCACCAGAGAAGAGATTTTTGGCTTTTCTCCCTTAGAGGATGAAGGGCATATGTATGTTCTTAGCACTGTTTACTTGACCTTCTAATTGTGAAATGATTGAGAAATAAAATTGTGTCAGACAGGCTTTTATGTTTTAGCAGATTGAGGTCTCCAACAGAAGTGCTGGAATTTTTCACCTCTTTGGTAATCTATATTTAGAAAGAATTATCATAATCTCTATTATAAATGAATGTTGGGAATGCGTAGACTCATTCTAAAGTGTTTTCAGCATTTTCAATCAAGGACTTT
Organism: Cryptotis parvus; assembly: GCA_021461705.1. NCBI lineage: Eukaryota > Metazoa > Chordata > Mammalia > Eulipotyphla > Soricidae > Cryptotis > Cryptotis parvus. The sequence goes on along the minus strand of JAJIBD010001008.1, from coordinate 27,960 downwards.
CTGTTTTGGGGTGAGGGGTAGGATATTTAGATGTTGGATGTTTCTTTGTAGCCAGAAGTGACATTTTCAGACTTTGAGTTTATTGCCCTCTTGTGGCTTAAAAAACAAACAAACAAAAAGAAAGGATAGCTAGGTACTTGAACATTTTGGAAAACTTTAGCTGGAGAATTTTCTGTGGGACCCTTATACTATTCAGCATCTGGTCTTCCTGGGCTGTACCCACCCCGCGTGTGTAGTAGCTCTATTAGTTATATCTCCAAAGGCACATTCCTAGACTTTCTTCATGAAGATTGGGAAGTAAGTTTCCAATTAAGAATCATTAAGCGTGGGGCCGGAGCAATAGCCCAGCGGGTAGGGCGTTTGCCTCGCACGCAGCCGCCCCATGCTGACCTGGGTTCGATCCCTGGCATCCCATATGGTCCCCTGAGCACTGCCAGGAGTGATTCCTGAGTGCAGAGCCAGGAGAAACCCCTGAGCATTGCCGGGTGTGACCCAAAAAAAAAAAAAAAAAAAGAATCATCAAGCAGGGTCAGAGAAGGAGAACAGCGAGTCAGGCACATGCGTATGACCTGGTTCTTCAGCATCATATGAGCCACCACATATGACCACACACTTGCCAGGTGTGGCCCTAAAACAAAACAATAAAACAAACAACTGAAAAAGAATGGTCACACTAGAGATTACCTTAATACTTACAGAGTAAGTTAAATTTCATGGGCATTTCCTAGATTTAGACTCAAATATGTACCCACATGGGTCAAAAAATGGAAGTGAGGGCCGGAGCGATAGCCCAGCGGGTAGGGCGTTTGCCTTGCACGCGGCTGGCCTGTGCCGGCCCGGGTTCGATTCCCGGCGTCCCATATGGTCCCCTCGCGCACCGCCAGGAGTAATTCCTGAGTGCAGAGCCAGGAGTAGCCCCTGAGCATTGCCGGTGTGACCCAAAAAGCAAAAAAAAAAAAAAAAAAAAAAAGGAAGTGAATAGAAGGAGACAGGTTGGCATTCAGGGTTATGAATTGATAATTGGGCATATAGGATCATCATTTTCTGTATAGTTTATTTTATTTAGATTTATAATAGGGAGCCACTAAATTTGGATTTTTAGGCATACTGAATATTTTGGTTAGATTATCTGGAAAAATGTGTAGCAAATTAGAGCACAGGACTGAAATCTAGAAAAGAGATATAAGCTTGGGAATTAGCACTTTTTAATTTAACTTTTCTATACATTTGACACTGTTGTTAGGCACCGGAGGCAGTCATTAAAAGCAAGTAATATAAGACTACATAAGTGGTAAGCGTATCAAGATAGTATACAGTGTGTACATTAATCTAAGAGCTGATTAGTCGTTAAGAGTAATGTACAGTGAGTAGATGACTAGGGGAGAACAGCTTTTTAAAAAATATTTTATTGTTTTACTAAATGTGTGAAATGGTAATGGCAGATTAAAACTCACCATTGAATATACACAAAGAGACTTAAGTTTCAAACTCTAAATATATGCAGGGCTAGCCACAATGTGTAAAACAAGAGGGAGAGAGATGCAGAGACAGAGAGAGAGACAGAGAGAGAAAGAGAGGAAACAGGGCTACCTGCTGTTGAGGCAGCCTGGGGGGTGGGTGGGAGGGGTGGGGGTACATTGGTGGTGGAAATGGGCACTGGTGGAGGGATGGGTGCTGGAATACTATATTCCCAAGAACCAATTGTGAACACCTTTGTAATTGTATGTCTCATGGTGGTATAATAAAAAGATTAAAAAAATATTTTATTATATCACCGTGGGATACACAATTACAAAGATGTTCATAAGATGTTCATATTTGAATTTCGGTCATACAGTGTTCCAGCACCCATCCCTCGACCCGTGCCCATTTCCCACCACCAATGTCCCGATTCCCTCCCACCTCCCCTAGCCTGCCTCTTTGGCAGGTTCTTTATTTCTTTCTCTTTCTCTCTATCTCTTTCTCCTTTCCTTCCCTTCCACATCATGGATTACAATGCATACATTAAAATGATGTCGTGTGTGTCTTTTTGCCTGAATTTAATGCTCAGTTCTAGGTTGGTATTAGCACTTTCGACAATTATTGGCACACTGGAGAACAGCTTTTTAAAGAAAGCTTTTTAACACAGAGAAAAAGGAGCCTGTGAAAAACTGTAAGGAGGAGGACCTAGAGGAATAGCTCAGTGGCTTAAAACACCTACTTTGTAAGTGTAAGATCACATGTTTGTTCCCAGTGGCGCCACATAAGCCAAATGTGATCTCTGGTGCTGCAAGTGAATTCTGGCTACACTATAGCCAGTGTGAGCACTAGCACCACGGCCAGGAAGTTGACCCCTGTGTAAGCAACTGTGTGAGGACAGTGACTCCAGTGAGCACTATAGAATGTGTGTGAGCACCTCAACTAGATGACAGCAACTCCTGTGAGCACATATCAGGCACTTCAGCCCAGGAATGTATCCCTCAGCAGGCACCATGACTGAGATGCAAGCACTGTTAACCGGGTGTGAACACAAGGCCTCCTGGCCCCTGTTTTCCCTGTTTCCCTGGTTTTGGATATTAGTCTCATACTATGTAGTTGATTTTTTATATCCCACAAGTGAGTGCAGTCATTCTTTATCTGTCCTTCTCCTTCTGACTCATTTCACTCAGCGATAGTCTCCATGTCCATCCATTTATAGGCAAATTTTATGACTTCATTTTTCCCAACAGCTGCGTAGTATTCCATTGTGTAGATGGTACTCTGATGATTCTTACCTTGTTCCTCTTCACCACATCCCAGTGTTCTCTTGTATGCTTTTCATTTCTTTTCAGACTATTTTCCACCTTCCAATGTTTTCTAGTGGTTTCTTCCGTCTCATCTGGGTTTCCTTGATCTTTTGCTTGGCTGCTGTTAACCTACTATTCAGAACTTCAGTGTTTTTTTTTTTTTATCACCAACCATACTCTTAATTTCTACTTCTTGTTTTCTCATTTTAGTACTCATACCGTCTTGTGCTCTGTTAGCTTTGCTGACTGACACCTGTGCCATTATTTCTTCAAGTTCATTAAACATCTTCACTGTGATGTCACTAAAGTCTTTGAGTATTTACCGAGCTGGTTGGTGTTTATTGAGTCTTCTGTGTTATTGTTTTCCCTCATAAAAGCTTGGTGGGCAGCTCTCGTCTTCCCTGTCAGGTTTGCTGTGCTCCTACTCCGCTGTGAGTAGTGTGAAATTTTTCAGTCACTTTTTTTCCAAGCCTGATCCTGAAAACTGGAAAGAAAGATAGTAACTAGGGGTCCTTTGAGGTTGGAAGGTGAATTTTTTGTACATATGGGATTGGCTTTTTTTTTGTTTCTTCACTCAGGCTCATTAGCCAATGAAGAGGAAGAAGCAGCAGATGAACCAGCTAAAAGGGCTGCACTAGGAGTAGAGTCCTTTGTGGTTTAAGAGGGGTGGGGTACAGGATGCAGATGAGTCTTCTCGGAGACTCAAGGAAAGGAATAACATAGATGGTGAGATCTGTATAACCTGAGAGGAGGATTATAGAGTTTGCCTCTAACCTGTGTTCTCTGAAGTGAAACCAGGCGGTGTGCTGTTTGTTACAGAGCATGGATTAGGGAGAGCACAGGAATATGAGAGGATCTGGGTCGGCAAGTGCAAGGCAAGTACCCTACCCACTGTACTTGGGCCCATCAGAAAACATTTTTGTAGTTCATTTTTTTATGCTCTTTTATGTGAAGCAGCTCATTATCTTGAAACTTGTGGTAGGACAAAGCAGCTACTTATGGACATTCTCTTAAATAAGCTGATTAACCTTTCCATGTAAGAAATAAATTGTTAGGGGCCGGAGAAACTGAACAGCAGGAAGGGCATTTACACGAGGCTGGCCTAGGTTCTATCCCCAGCATGCCATGTTGTCCCCTGGCCTCACCTGGAGTTATTCCTAAACTCAACCAGGAGTAAGCTCTGAGCATCACCAGGTGTGGCCCAAAAACAAAAACAAACAAAATCATTAGAATTATAAATGATGTGCATTTTACAGTTATTTTCACTGTGTGGCAAACATCAAGGAAGAGCTAATAGTTTCTATAGATAGTCTAGTTCATCCTGATGATAGAGCCTGTTGAAAGTATGTGATTACTCAATAATGAAAAGCAAAGAAGGAAGGAAGAAGTAAATAGCAAGAGGAGATAGGGAAACAATTAGGAAAAACAAGGAAGTCACTGAAAAACTGTATCAGAAAGGAAAGGGACTGGGGTGGGGCTGGGCAGTTGACATGGAGTGGGGGTTAGATGCTACCCCAGGAAATCCTCTCTCCCTCTCCCTTCTCATTTTGCTGGTTGTCTTTTGTTTCTGGTGGATGTGGACTTCTGCTTTGTGACCAGTTATGCACTGTTCAATGAACTAGGGATGCTGACATTCATATTTCTTCGTTGTTTTTTAAGGCAACTCAGAATTTTGAACCAGCAACTTAAAGAGCAAGGAAAAACTCCAAAGGCACCAGGTTCTTTGGAATCCAACCTTGAATGTATGTAAAAGAAATGTAAGAACGCTTGCTAAATTCTTTGTTACTTAAAATTGCTGATAAAGAATTGACTTTGTGGGGTCAGGGAAGAAGCTCAAAGGGCTGGTGCAGCTCATGCCTTGTATTTGGATACCCCAGTTCAATCCCCAGGACCACCTATCCCTTGAGCACTAAGGTTAACCTAGTGACCCCCTGCACTGCCGAGTCCAGACAACACCAGGACTTCTGCGTATTGCTTGGAAGAGAGAGAGTATTTTTTTTTTCTATTTGGGTCACACCTAGCGATGATCAGTGGTTACTCCTGGCTCTGCATGCAGGAATTACCCCTGGTGGTACTTGGGGACTATATGGGATTTGGCGATTGAACCCAGGTCAGCTGCATGACAGGCGAATGCCCTACCCACTGTACTATTGCATGGTGCTCAATTTTTAATTGAGCTTTATTTATCTTAAATAGACTCTTTAATCAACATTAGGAAATAGAAATAATATTTCTATTAGCAATTAAAATAGTTCAGGAACATTACTTACCAAAAATATGTCCCTATTTGTTTCTTTTAAAAAAGTTTATTTCCTTTTACAGTTCTCTGATTATATGATTGATTTCTCACATACTTACTGAGTACCTGCCATGGGCAAGGTACTAATAGAAATATTATCTGTGTACTTTTTCTTCTTCCTTTTGTTCTTTCTTTTTATTTACTTAATTTTTGGTTCTGGGACACAGCACCAGTTGCTTTCAGGGGTCACTCCTGGCAAGTACTCAGGGAACTATAGGGGTGCACGGGACCAAATTCGGGTCAGCCGTATACAAGGTAAGCACCCTATCTGCTGTACTATCTCTCCTCCCCCTCTATACTTTTGTTTTTTAAAAAAAGTGAGATTGTGTCCTGTATCTTCTTTTGCAGCTTACGCTTAATTCACTTAATATGTAGGGTATTTTTCTCTATCACAATTCATAAATAAATTTTTGTGTAAGAATTACTTGTATAGGGGCTGGGGTGATAGTCCAGTGGGTAGGGCATTTGCTTTGCATGTGGCTGACCCTGGTTCGATCCCCAACATCCCATATAGTCCCCCAGCACTGACAGAAGTAATTCCTGAGTGCAGAGCCAGGAGTAAACTCTGAGCATCTCTGACTGTGGCCCAAAAGGGATAAAATAAATAAACAAACAAACAAACAAACAAATAAATAATAAATAAATAAATAAATAAAGCAAACTTGTATATTCTACTTAAGCAGTTCTTCCATTGTGTAAGTTCTCTGTTGGTAAATTGAAGAATTGAAGATACTTAGTCCTCTTTCCCGGCATGCAATGCTGCAGTGAAAAAATCCTTCCATGAATGTCTTTATGTACATATCTGAGCATTTTAATAGATTATATAAGTAGAGTTGCTGTGTGAAAGGGCATATAGACGGAGCGATAGTCCAGCGGGTAGGGCGTTTGCCTTGCACGCGGCCGGCCCGGGTTCGATCCCCAGCATCCCATATGGTTCCCGAGCACCGCCAGGAGTAATTCCTGAGCAAAGAGCCAGGAGTAACCTCTGAGCATTGCCCGGTGTGACCCAAAGAGCAAAAAAAAAAAAAAAAGGCATATAGAGTTAAGTTTTCATAGATATTACCAAATTGTCCTGATAGAGCATAGCTGAAATGAAAGTAAATAAAACTAAAACAGAATAGCACTATAAGAAAAAAAAAATGTGAACTTAGTTGTTTTTACGGGGGAAATTGGGGAAGAGACATGACCTAACCTGACAAAAAACTCATGTACCAGGAGGAATATCAAGGAAAGAGTGATAAAGCTTGTTCCCCTAAAAACTACCATTTTTCAGGCTGGAACAATAGTCCAGCAGGGCTGGCATTTGCCTTGCACACACTCATCCAGGGTTCAATCACTGACTTCCCGATGGTCCCCTGAGCACCACCGGGAGTAATGCTGAGTGTAGCAGAGCCAGAAATAATCCCTGAGCATTGACAGGTATAACCCAAAAGCCCCCATCCAAAAAACCAAAAAACAAATTTATCATTTTTTATGCAACAAAATCATAAACATTAAAAAAATCAACAAAATGAGGAAATTTGCAGGGGTGGGGGGACCATGGAGAGGGGACTGGAATTCATATAGTGGCAGTTTAATTATTCAGATATATAGATTTTTTTTTTTAAATAACTAAAATACAGCACCCACCACAGATACTCCATGGAAGGGTTCAGCTTCACCTTTTTGGAAAAATTAATAATCAAAATCATTCTGATTTTACTACAAGCAAACTCTGGGCCAGTGATGGATTTAGTAGGCCACAGTAGGAAATGGGGGATGAGGGGGCAAAGGCTGCTAGTTACAGGAACTTATCTTTCTTTATTCTTTCTCCTTTTTATCTGTTGAGGGCAGTTATCACTGTTTATCCTGTTCTCTGCTTCCTGAGAATAAGGACCAAGTTCACTGTCCAGATTTTAGTACAGTGTCTCACACATTGCAAGCCTCAAGGCTGTGTTTGTTAAATGAAGGATGCCATATACTTCATAACAAAAGGAATGTGATATATTTGTTCTTGTACTTGTGGTGCCTTGGTTTTCAGGCATTTGGTCATATGCTGGGGGTTGCCCTCTGGGCCTCACACATGGAAGGCGGGTGTTCCATTACTGAACTACTTTCTAAGCCTTACCAGTCAATTCTCAAAAATACTTCTAGTGTTTACATAGAACAGCTCAAGAATATAATTGTTAATGCAAAATCAGTAAATTACAGGACTCTTAATTTTTTAATAACTGATCTTTATCAGGTTTGTAATTTTTAAATTGGGAAAGTTACTCAGTCTGTTTTATCTTGCAGTGTTTTCTCTTCAGTCATTGAACAGCTCATTGCAAAATCAATTAGAGGAGTCACTGAAGAGTCAGGAATTACTACAGAATAAAAATGAAGAGCTTTTAAAAGTGATTGAAAATCAGAAGGATGAAAACAGAAAGATTGCTGGTTTATTTAAAGAAAAAGATCGAATTTTGCTTGAAAATAAACAGCAATTTGACATTGAGACGACAAGAATGAAAATTGGTATGCATTTGAACTGCACTTTTGGTCACGTGTTTTCTAAAGGAATAAGGAAAGTGAAACATTTTTGTTGTTTTAGAACTGGAGGAAGCCTTAGTCAATATGAAAAGCTCTCAGTTTAAGTTAGAAGCCACTGAGAAAGAGAATCAGATATTGGGGATAACATTAAGACAGCGTGATGCCGAGGTGACCCGACTGAGAGAATTAACCAGGTAATGGTGACTTAACGTTGAGTGACCTGTGCTCAGGTTACATATGTAAAATGTGTCTCTAAGATACATTTACAAATTTCAAAATGATTTTCAGCCTTGCTTTTTCCTCTGTCTTTTTATTTGTAATGATATTTTCTTCTGTTCCAATTAAGTTAGTTTAAAAATCTTAACCCTGACTAAATGTTTGTTTTTAAACTATATGATCCAAGAAAAGGGTTCTGATGAGCTGAAGACTTATTTAGAAAAGTGACTGTGTGCCCTGGAGCTTTAAACTAGAGAACTGAATGGGATCCATCCATAGAGCTAGACCCTGTAAGCCTTATCCGTGAGGTGGGGTTGTGAATAGGATTCATAGGAAGACTAATAACACATGGGAAAGCACTAGCAAGATGTGACCCCATGCCATGGAATCTTGGGTCCATCTTCTAGCCTTTTTTTTTTTTTTTTTTTTTTTTTGCTTTTTTGGGTCACACCCGGCAATGCTTAGGGGTTACTCTTGGCTCTGCACTCAGGAACCACTCCTGGCGGTGCTCAGGGGACCATATGGGATGCGGGGATCAAACCCGGGCCAGCATGGGCCGGCCGTGCAAGGCAAAGCCCTACCCGCTGGGCTATCGCTCCGCCCCATCTTCTAGCCTTTTAACCTCATTCATTACATTAGTGAGTTGAACAAGTTGGAACCAGCCTGCTTAGCAGGCACCTGATAATTTATATTTTATTGCTTGTCTCACCTAATAGAATTATCAAAATAATTCAAGAAAATTTTTGAAAATTGTTCTGTCTCATCATGGGATCATTAAGTCCTTATCTTTGGATTTACTAAGGTGTTTGTTGCTAGTTAGTCTTTTGTGTTACTGTTTTGTCTGTTGAGTTCAGTTGGATTCTATGTTACTTTCCCGTCGAATTTGGTGCACTCCTGCTGGCATGTCAGTGTTGTGGGAATTGGAGGTGACTAGAAACTTCAGAATCTGTAGAACTGGGCCAATCAATGAGTCCACGAGGTGGCAGCTATGAGATGTGCGTATGGCTGCTGGAGCTTTCAGAAGTATAGGGGTGGGGAGGCTGACTGCCCCACTCTGAGAGGACCTGAGTTCTCAGCCTGAAAATCAGTGTACCTGGAATTTTCGCAGTTTGGCATCTGTGCAGAGATTAATTATGAGACAGTGGAGGTGGACCTTTGGCATGACGGCAGCTGTGGCTTGTAAGTGCAGCTGCTGGAGCTTCAGAAAGGCTAGGACTTGACACCTACCACCCACTCCCAGAGTTTTAAGCTGGGAGATTGGTTTATCCATGAATTTTAGTGGCTTGGCTTGTGTCTCCTTGGAGATTTAATCTCGAATCAGTAGAGCAGGGCCAATGGGTTAGATATGCTGAGGGGTGTGGGCATGACTACTGAGGCATCAGGAACTATGTGTGTGGGAGTGCCGCTACCATGTGGAGAAGACCTCAGATTCTCAGTCTAAAAACCGGTGTACCTGGATCTTTCACAGTTTGGTGTCTGCAAAGATGAATCATGATGCAGTGGACTTGTGCTGTTAGTATGATAGCATGTCATGTCATTGGAAAATGTGCACAGGGGCTCCAGAGAATGATTCCAGGAATATGCAGATCCTGTGCAGATCAGTTACAGTTTTGGAAACAGTAAGAGGATTTGTTTGATAAGCCAAGCAATGTCCATAATCAGTGGTCTGGAGATGAATTTTCAGATCTTCCAGAGTCTCACACTGGACCAGGTTAACTTAGTTCTGTTGGGTCAGGAATCTTGTTTCGCAACCTCATACCAGGCCCATCACCATGGTTACATGGTAGCATGGTCTACATTAAGGTACAGTTCAGCTCCTCCAGCATGGCTGAAAGACCTCAGTATCCCAGTTAGCCCTTGCAGACATACACTCATCTGGAAAAAATGCTAGTAGTTGTGAGGAGTTATCAGGAAATGGCTGATAGGGTTTTCATGACCAATTTCTCTCAGTTTTAGTGACTTCCAACACAGCCTAGCTGCTCAGCCCTTCACAGCAACAATCAACATAACTTTTATTTTTGATATTTTATGAAGACTCATGGTAAGGGAATTCTCTGAATTACTGTGAACAAGAGTCTCATTAATTACAGTACCAACAGATAGTCTTAGAAAAAAACAAAACTGGGCTATTCTAACCCACATACAAAATTAAACTCAAAACATTAAAAATGTAGGTATATGAGCCAAAGCATTATATATATAAACGATAACATAGATTAAAGGGCTCCATGATTCCTTAACATAAATGAGAGTTAGAAATGTCTTTTGGAGAGTACTCTAACTGCAAAGGAAATTAAAGTAAGCTTAATAATTGGAGCTACATTAAACTGAGAAGCTTTTACAGCAAAAGAAAATATAAGCAGATTTAAAAAGTCTATAGAAGGTATTTGCACTTCAAACATTTGTAAGAGAATAATATTAAGAGTTATTAAAGCACATATAATTAGACCCAAAAAAAGTAACCTAATCAAAAAATGGACAGAAGAAGGCAACAAGCCTGATGGGCCTATGGGGAAAAAAAATTCTCATCATCACTGATCTTCAGGGAAGTGAATCCTAAAACTGCTTTATACCTGAGAAAAGCTTATCTCGAAAGGACCAAGTGCTAGTGAGGGTGTGTAGAGAAAAGAAATCTTTTAACTGAAAAAAACAAACTTGAATTAATAATTATTTTAGAGCTTGGTGATTCCCCAGACTAGAATTCCCCCCTGAGCAGCTTCTACTAACAGAAAGATGCTACCAAATAGACAACCATAATGCTACCAAATAAACAACTCTATGATTGATAGAGCTTGTCAGAAACCCAGCCTACAAGGACCCGCCCTGCAGAGACCCGCCCTTCAGAGGAGAGTATTTCAAGCCCAGGAATGCTTGAGCCTAAGACACAGGTACACCCGGCAGAGCAGAAACCAGCTTTCCCGTTGAATCCCCTGCATTCCATGGACCACGAGAGCAACTTCCGACCCGAGTCCACCATCCCGATGGAGCCTCGGAGGAGCCCAGAGAAACCCCCATACCTTGCTGGCAGCGATCTGTGTCACAATCCACACTCTGCAGCTGGTAAGATCTCCCCATCATATTAATCCAGTCTCCAGCCCACAGATTAATCCAGTCTCCAGCCCAGCTTGTCAGAAACCCAGCCTACAAGGACCTGCCCTGCAGAGACCCGCCCTTCAGAGGAGAGTATTTCAAGCCCAGGAATGCTTGAGCCTAAGACACAGGTACACCTGGCAGAGTAGAAACCAGCTTTCCCTTGTTGCGTGCGGCCACTGCGGGCCGCGACAATTTGCCTCCAGATTACCATAAATATTCTACCCACCCCTCTGAGAGAGCCCCACAAAGTAATGAGAATATAGCGCCCGCATGGCAGAGCCTGGCAAGCTGTCCGATGCATATTCGATATGCCAAATCCAGTAACAAAAATGTTTATTTTCCTGACCTCGAAAGAGCCCTTAATACGGCAGCAGTAAGAAAGGCAAACAAGCAGTGCCTGATAAAATTTCACGGCTGTCCTAGGCTGCCAAAACGAAGAAGGACTAAAATGACTGTCTGTACTTTCAATGCACGCACGCTGGCATCGGAAGCATATATTGAGGATCTGATGGTGCAAGCGCAAAAAGATCAAGTACGACATCATTGGTCTGACTGAGACGAGGAGGCGTCAGTCGCATCATGCTGTATTTGACACCAGAGAAGAATTGTTCCTTGGAACATGTGATGAAAAGAGGCATTGGTGGCGTTGGTGTCCTTGTCAACACGAACATGGCTGTCAACATTGATTCATTTGAATGCCTAACAAACCGAATAGGAAGATTACACTTGAGGAGATGTGGCCCACTGCCAGCAATTTCTATCTTCATTGTCTATGCACCAACATCCACATACAAAGAAGATGAAATTGAGAAATTCTACATGGAATTGGAGGAGTTCTATAAAAAGATCACACCTTCTACAAGATCATAGTCGGTGATTTTAATGCCAAGATAGGACCGAGAAGATCGGCTGAAGAACTCCACATCGGGACCCATGGCCTAGAATGGAACGAACAGGGTGAGAGACTATCTGAGTTCATCATGTCCACCAAGACTATTCATGGGAACTCACAGTTTCAGAAGGCTGAAGCGAAACGTTGGACATGGGAATCTCCTGGCGGACAGTTCCACAATGAAATTGACCACATCATCTTCAATCGACGGTTTTGTCTGACCGATGTTGCTGCCGTCCCCAAATTCCAGACAGGATCTGACCACCGTCTCCTTCGTACAAAATTCTACTTCCCGCAACAGGGAGAAAAAGCTGCAATGTTTAAGAAGAGAACTCCCAGAACAACCACCAACTGGGAACTCTTTGGCACCATTGCAGCAAAATGGGAAGATACCATCATTGATGACATCGATGAAGAATACAACCGACTGGTTCAGCACCTCCATGATTGTGCGAAGAATGCCAAGAGAGAGAAAGACACAAAAGGACGGCTTGTCTTCAGAAACTCTTGAGCTCATTCGCCAACGTGGCAAGGCGCGAGCCTCAGGAGACCAAATGCTAACGTCCAAGCTTGCTAAACAGTGCAGAGAAGCGATAAAAGCAGACCTCGAAGACAGAAGAGCAGAAATACTGGAAGATGCAGCAGAAGCCGGGAAAAGTATTCGCACTGCCCGCCTGTCCTTCACCAACTATAAGACCAAGATGACTGCCCTCCGACGCCCTGATGGATCTATCACATCTTCCAGAAAGGCAATGGAGAAGATTATCCAGGACTTCTACTCAAATCTCTTTGATAGCCACATCCACCTGCCCACATACCAAATACCACAGGATGGATATGTCATTCCCAACGTTCTCCCTTCTGAAATCCAACATGCCATCTCGTCGGTAAAGAAGGGAACAGCACCAGGCCCAGACAAAGTCAGACCCGAACACCTGAAGAATCTGCCGTCAGTACTCATCAATACACTAGCTCGGCTCTTCACACGCTACCTGTCCGAATGCAAGGTGCCCTCCCAATGGAAAACCAGCAGGACAGTTCTACTGTTCAAGAAGGGAGACATTCACGACATCGGCAACTATCGCCCCATCTGCCTGTTGTCTGTCATCTACAAGCTGTTTACACGAGTCATCCTGAACAGGATTAGCAGAACACTAGATGAAGGACAACCATGCGAGCAAGCAGGTTTCCGGAAAGGATTCAGCACAATCGACCATATCCACACAGTAACCAAGCTCATTGAGGTTTGTAGGGAGTACAAGATGCCGCTCTGTCTCACGTTCATTGATTTATAGAAAGCCTTTGATTCTGTGGAGACTGAAGCAGTCATCGAAGCCCTAGTCAAACAGGGTGTTCAAACCCAATACATCAAGATCCTTCGTGAGCTGTATTACGGATTCACCACCAGGATCTCACCATTCTACAAAGAAGTGATCATTGATGTCAAAAGAGGGGTTCGACAGGATGATACCATCTCACCAAAACTCTTCAGCGCCCGCCTCGAGAACATCATGAGACAATTAGAATGGGAAGGAATGGGAGTGAAGATAGATGGTCGGCAACTACACCACCTCCGCTTCGCTGATGACATCGTTCTAACACCAAACATTAGCCAAGTAGCACAAATGCTGGCTGACTTTGACCGAGAATGTGGAAAAGTAGGTCTACAGCTGAATCTGAAGAAAACTATGTTCATGAGAAATGAACTAGTTCCTGAGGCCCCATTCACTCTCAATGGAACAAACATCTCTGAATGCAGCAGTTATGTGTACCTAGGTCGAGAAGTCAACATGATGAACGACCTAAAACCTGAGCTGCGCAGGAGGAAGAGAGTGGCATGGAATGCCTTCAAAGGCATCAAAAAAATAGCTAAAAGGACAAAGAACCTCCGGCTCCGGGCACATCTCTTCGACTCCACCATTCTCCCTGCATTAACATACGCCTCAGAGACCTGGGCCCTACGAAAGCAGGATGAGAATGCTATTCGGGTCTCCCAGAGAGGCATCAAAAGAGCTATGCTTGGAATATCACGTCTCACTCAAGTGAGTGAAGGAATCCGGAGTTCTGACCTCCGTCTCTATTCCAGAATCAAGGATGCTGTCTCGTTTGCCAAGGCATCGAAAATCAGATGGGCTGGACATGTAATGCGATTTGGAGACAACCGCTGGACTAGAGCCGTTACTGACTGGCCCACGGGATGTCAAAAGATCACGTGGCCACCCACCTACAAGATGGTCAGACTTCCTTGTTAAGACCCTGAAGGAACGGTTTGAGACTCTTAATATTCCTGAATCAATCAGATGCCATTGGGCTACATTGGCACGTGATAGGGTCCAATGGAAATGTTCCTGGCGCCCGCTCGAGCAAATCGATGAATAACGGGATTCAAGTGATCAAGTGATGATTGATAGAGTGGAAATATAAATTGGTGCTACTGTTAGGAAACTTGAATGAAACTTCCTCAAGAAGCGAAAACTAGAGCTAATATGATCCAGAAGTTTCACTTTGGGGTATGTAACCAAAGAACATGGAAACATTTCACCAAAACTTACATTTCCCCCAGTGTGGGGAGGCTGCTGGGGTCCCCGACAGTATCAGGACAGAAGTTCTCTTCTACCTCCGAGGAAGCTGGGGAACGGATGAAAACTCACGAGTCCGGTGCAGTTCCAAAAAGGCTTTTAATAGTACAAAAGCTCTTCCACAGCACTCCAATATAATGAACAAACTCTAGCTCTGGTCCGAACTTAGACCATACAAAAGAGCCTAAGTCTCCCACCAAAGAGAGAGGATATCACCTGAGATGAGTCCTACCCAGAAGAAGGAGCAAAAGGGCAAAAAAGCAGAAAGCCAAACGCCAAAAGGCTGCAGGAGCCAAAAGCCGAAAGTGAAAAGGCCAAGGGGCCTCAAGTCAGTTCCCTTATATACACCAAAGTAATCCGATTTGTGACAGGGAGGGTCATATCAACAAAGAACCCTAAACAGAGTGTAGAAGAGCAGTGCCACACCCTATTGCAGGTATAAATAAAGGTTAACCAAGGACTAATCCCGAGATTATCTTATGTAAAACACTGGAGGGAGAGGGCTGATATAAAGTAATACATCTTAATTTCATGAGCTTCATGTAATCTAGATGGTACCCCACAAGGTCCTTAAAATTATCTGCACCAGGGTGATTCTGAGTATCTTGTTCTCGTGTACTGAATGGGTCACACTCGCCTGCTTAGAGCAAACTAGTATGATCCTTCCTATAGTCTTCTATAGTCTCAACATAGCCAGGGTGGTAGTCTCCTTGTAAATTCTAACTGTCCCACGCTGGGTGCAGTGGGTATAAAAAGGAGCTGTGCCCAATCTAGAAAACACACTGGTTTTTGCTTACCCCTTTTTTGGGGAGTAAACATTTTGTTAACATCAGGGCCAGAGTGATGGTATGGTGGGAAGGGCACTTGCCTTGGTATGCGCGCCAATCTAGGTTCAATCCCTGACACCATGAGCTCAGAGCCAGGAATAAGCCCTAACCATGCCAGGTGTGAGCCAAAACAAACAAAAAAGAAGCCTGCCACATAAACATTTTCTTCACTGAATCCACATACTTTGTGGATCAGAAATTAGAAACTGGCATAATCTTTTATTTTTATTTTTTTAATTCATTGATTATTTTGGTGCTGGAGGTATAGTCCAGCAGGTAGGGTGTTTGCCTTGCACGCAGCCCGCCTGGGTTTGATCCCTGGTATATGTTTCCCTAACCTGAGTGCAAAGCCAGGAGTAACCCCCTGAACATTTCTGGTGTGACCCAAAAAGAAAATAAAAGTTTGAGTTTTTTATTCTTACAAAATTTGCAGTAATTTCCAAGTTTGTAAGCTCCATGTAAGCAGAGATTTTGTGTTATTTATGCAAATCATTTAAGTATAAATAGTAAATAATATAGCATATTAATGTATATTATCTCCAAATCATGTACTCAGTATCATTCTAATTTAACCTGTTTAGTTCAGAGGATTATATTAACTTTCTTATGTGAACTGTTTCCATTCCTAAGTGTTTGGGGTATAGATGTGACTGCTGGGGCTTTGGAAATACAGGGAGTGGAGGGAGATAGCTGATCCTGACTCTGAGGGGCCTGGAGTTTTCAGTCAAAGGCCCACGTACCTAAGTTCTCTTTGAGACTCATTCCCGAGGTGATGGTGTCCTGCTGAGGTATGATGGCTTTGGAGTCTGGGAGTGAGCAGTTCCCTGGCCTTAGTGCTCTGAGATTTCCCTGGATGTCTCAGTCAGAAATGGGTGTATGAGAAATTTTTGTGACTAGTTGATTTCTTTCAAGATTTATTTATGAGTCTCTGGAACAAGGTAGTTAGATGAGCTTACGTGGTGGCAGAGGTGGTTCGTGGATGTGACTCTGACATTATCTTTTATTTGCAAAGTACTTTGTGTTTTGTTTTGTTTCCAAAGTCCTTTCCCATGTCATTTTATTTCTCTTTTTCTATGTTGATATTCTTTAAATATCTGTGTTGTCACAGATGGGTAAACTAAGGCCATGGAAGTTTAGTATGAATAGAAAATTAGTCACAGCAGAACCAGAACTTGCATCTCGTATTCCTGCCCAATCTTTCTTTCCCTCTTAAACATGTTCTGACTTTAGCTTCAAGTTTATATTCATGTTAATACCTCCATGGCTATTGTAGTCCAAATAAACCGATTTTTTTGGGGGGTGGGTCGGTGGCTGGCAATGCTCCTGTCTTTGCACTCAGAAGTAACCCCTGAGCATTGCCAGGTGTGACCCAAAAAATCAAATATATATATATATATATATATATTTGATCAAATATATATTTGATGTATGTCACTGTATCACTGTCTTCCCATTGTTCATCGATTTGCTCGAGCGGGCACCAGTAACATCTCCATATGACCTGTCACAAGCAAGTGTAGCTCAAAGGCATCTGCGTGCTCCAGGGACAGTAAGAGCCTCAAACCATATTTCAGGTCATGGAATTGAGGTCCATAATTGTTACTAGTTTTTGGCATAACAAATAAAACACGGGTAGCTTGTCAGGCTTTGCCGTGTAGGTGGAATACTATCAGTAGAAAGCTCTCATCTTGAGTATTTACTGATGAAACTTACAGGGGGAAGATCAGGTTCAAGCTTGAATGGAGCTCTGAGGAACTGTGGAGTCTGAATGTTGAAAATGACTGACCGCATGATGTGTGGGTTGCTCTGGCTTCCCATTAGGTTAATGGGATGACGGGCATCAGTTATAACCTGTCTAGAACTGTATACAGTGTATAAATGTGAAAGATCCTGGGAAGGACCTTATCCTAAAATCAGCATTATCAGAGAATGTCGCATGGCCGCTTTGCGGCTGCGCGCCAAGGAGCTTTGTGTCTGGCGTGGGTGTGTCTATCTTCCGGGGAAGCTGGAATGGAGGTGGAGGAAAGGGCAGAACCCAAATCTCCGCTCCGAGTCTGGCCAGCGTGATCCCTCCCCCCGCATGTGTGAGCGAACCCTTGAAGCAATGTTGGACTCGGCCAGGGGCTGGCTGAGCCCTCTACCCGGGAGGTCAGCTCCATGGATTGCTTTCACGTGGAGCCTGCCGAGCAGCACAGCTGTAGATCTGGAGTGGATGGGTCTGGATCTCTTCCGGGATGGCAGAGGAGCTGTGTGTCTGGCATGGGTGTGTTGATCTTCCAGGGAAGCTGGCATGGAGATGGAGGATGTATATATTTGATATATACATACATACATATATGTATGAATGAATGTATATATTTATGAAGAAAGTTGATGTAGAAATGTAAGAGTAGTATTTTAGAATAAATAATAATTATTGAAGAAATTAGCACAATGCAAATTTCCTTGAAGGAATGTACTGACTTTGGCCACAGCCGAGACCTGAGCTGAGATTTCAGATTCCCTCATCACTTACTCCGTGTTTTAAAAGGGTAATTTCTCTCTGAGAAGTGATGTATTATTGAGATTCTCCTACTTTTGTAGAAAATATCCATTTACCTGCTCAATTCTTTAAAAATAACAGTTTGCCTTTTCCAGTGTACTTTGGTAATGAAAAGGATTAATGTGCAGCAGAAGCCTATAGACCTAGAAGCAGAGGAACTGAAAAATAGCTCATTAATTCTCATATATCACCCAACTTAATTTTTTTTTCACTTTTTGGTTTTTGACTACACCTAACTGTGGTCAAGGGACCTTATGGGGTGCCAGTGATAGAACCCCGGAGAGCTACATGCAAGGCAAGCAAGCACTTTACCTGCTATACCTGCTTTATAAGAACTTTACCTGCTTTATTTATAAGCTAAGGCCCTGGCATTAGCTTTTAGAAAACACTATCTAAAATGTTAGGTACAGATGTTCTGTTCTCCTGAAGACTCAAGGTTTTTCCAGTCTTTTCCCCATAGTTGTCAATGACCTTTTCTTGGGTATGGACACACCTCTTGCCTCCTGATTACTAGCTCCCTTGCTAGTCAGACAAACTTTTCTCTTTAACTAACTGTAGAGAGCGTAGTACATAGGCTCAGTAGTATCTTTTTCTAAAATATAATTTATTGAATCACTATGATACAGTTATAAAACTGTTCATGATTGTATTTCAGTCACATGATGTTCCAACACCCGTCCCTCCATCAGAGCGCATTTCCCACCACTAGTGTGGCCCTTTACCCTCCTACCATCCCCCACTCCCCAGCCTATCTCTATTAAAGCAGGCATTTTCCTTCTTTCTTCTCTCTCTTCCTGTTGGGCATTATGGTTTGAAATACAGACACTGAGAGATTACAATGTTTGTTCCTTTACCTGCTTTTAGCATGAAGTTCT
Organism: Cryptotis parvus; assembly: GCA_021461705.1. NCBI lineage: Eukaryota > Metazoa > Chordata > Mammalia > Eulipotyphla > Soricidae > Cryptotis > Cryptotis parvus. The sequence goes on along the minus strand of JAJIBD010001008.1, from coordinate 9,364 downwards.
TATCCAGAGTGATCATTTACCACTATCTTTGTCATAATGGTCCCTTCCCTAACCTAACTGTCTTTTCACCAGACGGTTGAAGCAGGTGTCCAACCTTGGACCAAACCTCCTGACCCTTGTTTCTGCTGTCCTTGGATATTGGTTTCATATTGTTTTTTTACACCCCACAAGTGAGTGCAGTCACTCTGTCTGTCCCTCTCCTTCTGACTCATTTCACTCAGTATGATACTCTCCATGTCCATCCATTTATAAGCAAATTTCATGACTTCATTTTTCCTAACAGCTGCATAGTATTCCATTTTGTAGATGTACCATAATTTATTTAACCAGTCGTTTGTTCTTGGGCACTGGGGTTGTTTCCAAATTCTGGCTATTGTGAATACTGCTGCAATACTGCTGTGTGTTTTTGAAGCCCCATTCCCAGAAGTGGTATTGCTGGGTTGTATGGAGGCTTAATTTCTGACTTTTTGAGGAATGCTCATATTTTCCCCAAAAGACTGGACCTGGACCAGTCGGCATTCCACCAACAATGAAGGAGTGTTCCTTTTTCTCTGTATCTGTGCCAGCACTAGTTGTTCTTGTGTGCCAGTCTCTATGGTATGAGATATTTTTGTCTCTTACCTTGTTCACTGTCTCTTTTGAAGTGCAGAAGCTTCTTAGTTTTATGTAGTCCCATTTGTTTATCTTTGCTTTCAGTTGCTTGGTCAGTAGTGTTTCATCTTTGAAGATGCCTTTAGCTTTAGTGTCACAGAAGGTTCTGCTTATATTTACTTCCATGTACCTTATAGATTCAGGTCTGATATTGAGGATCTGACTTTTGTACCTGCTCAGTAGTATCTTTTTTTTTTTTTTTTTTTTTTGCTTTTTTGGGTCACACCTGGCAATGCTCAGAGGTTACTCCTGGCTCTGCACTCAGGAATTACTCCTGGCGGTGCTCGGGGGACCGTATGGGATGCCGGGAATTGAACCTGGGCAAGGCAAACACCCTACCCGCTGGGCCATCGCTCCAGCCTCAGTATTATCTTAATGGCTTTAGTATGCCTACATTTTCTGGAGGTCAATAATAGTATGTGAATGTTAAGTATACCTGTTTTAGCCTTCAAAAAGCAAAACACACACAAAAAAAAACTGGTCTTTGAATTTAATAGTATATACATCCATATTAATGACCTTTAGTATATTTGCTGACACCCTTTGCAGCTCAGTGATTTGGGAACATCTCTAGTATAAGCTGCTCTGCAGTGACCACTTTAATCTTCACTTTTGACATTAGGCGTTAAAGCAGCAATATCCATAGTACAGGTTAGCCTTGTGTCTCTTATCTCCTTGCCCTTTTCTATTATACATTTGAGTTGAGTAGATGTGTATGTGTGTTTCAGGTTGTTTTTGTATGTATGTTTTTTGTATGTATGTTTAAATAATCTCTTAGAAAAGAGATATCTCAAAATTCCTGAATGCCTGTCTCAGACTGTTAGAGAGAGATCATGGGATTTGGAAGATTACATAAAAGGTTCTAAACAAGTACCTAAACCATCTCTCTGCCCTTCTTCTAACCTTAATAATTACTTATCTTTGTTTTTTTGTTTTGAGGCCCACGTGTAGCAGTGCTCAGGGCTTACTCCTGTCTCTGAGCACAGGGATCACTCCTGGTGAGGCTGGGGAGACCCAGTTGAGGTGCCAGGGATGGAGCCCAGATCTGTTGTGTGCAGGGCAAGCGCCTTACCCCTTTAGGTACTGCTATAATACCCCTTTAGGGTACTTACTGATTACCCCTTTAGGATCACTCCAACTTGTCTTTCCATTTTGGGGAGAAATCACTAGAACCCTTCTGGACCAGGCTTTTTTTCTTGGGGAGATTTTTAATTACTGTTTTAATTACTCATGGTTGGTCAATCATGAGTAATAATTGTAATTATTCATCAATTTTAAGTTTTCAAGCTTAGTAATGTAAAAGTTCATAGTAACTTACAGTCTTACAGTTTCGAGGTGAGGGTGCCTATTATAATTTCTCCTGTCATCTCTAATCCTATTTATCTGAGTTTTCTTTTTTTAAGTGAAGCCAGTTAAAGATTTTCAGTCTTGCTTATTCTTTCATTGACCCTCTGAAATTTTCGTTTTGTTTTCTATACTGGTTTCTGCTCTAATTTTTTTTTCCTTTATTTATTTGAACACTTGGTTTACAAAGTACAAAGTTTTTCACAATACAGTTGTTAGAAAGATGCATCATTCAACACCAATCCCACCACCATCAAAGACCCTCATTTCCCATCCACCCCCCATCCTCATGCCTGTTCCCTTAGCAGCACTAATTATATTGACCATCACAGCCCTTAAAAGGGAATAGTATTGATAAAGTCATTACTATTTCTCTGGGTTTTTATGGGAGTCTGGCCGATTTCTGTTCTTGGATTCACTTTCTGGCTTTCTGGAATGCAGTGGTGTCTACTGTCAACCCCAGACCCACCACCACTGCACCTACGGACAACACTTATCTCACATTTATCTCAACCTCTGTTTGCTTGTCCTATGCAGACACTGAATAATCTATTCTATATTGCTTGTTGGAGCTAATTCTCTAAGTACATTCGATGAATATGTTTCTGCTCTAATTTTTATTATCTCCTGCCTTCTGCTTGTTTAAAGATTCATCTGTTGTTGCTCTTTTCGTAGTTGTTGATTGAGCTTTTGCTTTGTGCCTGGTGTGAGCTGGATAGGGTTAAGGCACTTACCCTGCACGTGACTCACCCTGGTTCAGTCCTGCACACATGGTTCTCCAAGCACAGAGCCAGTGTTGCTGGGTGTGATCCCCAAAACCAAAATGTCTAGTGATTACTATCAATCTATGGAAATTAAACTCTTATTAATGTTGCTGCTCCATACTGTCATCACTGGTTTTGTCTATAGTGAAAGTCTGGAAATAAACTTCAGCCTAAGTACTCAATTTCAAAGATAAATAAAAATCCCAATATGCTGCTGTCAGATTAATAACTGGACCATTATTCAACACAGCATTCCTGTGTATTGCAGGTTTCCATGTATCTTTTTTAATATTTTAATTAGCTTCTTGAGAGAGTAGGGAAAAAAAGTGGCAGGAGTAATTGTCAATTGAAGAGCAATCATAACTCATAGAGTATTTTTTATTAAGGTGACATTGTTAGCCAGGTTAGAAAGGGCTGTTTTTTTCTTTTTTTTTTTTTTTGCTAAGAAAAGATCTCATTTTATATCTGGAATTACAATCACTGCTGTTTAGTACAGAGACTTCTTTTTTAGTATCTATTTGACTATGAGTTTATTTTTATAAAAAATAATACTGTGTTCATATTGCTAGTGTTATTCACTTTTAAGTTTTCTTCACATTGTGACCATAAGTGGCTGTGAAGCAGTTGATATCATAATATACCTCTTATTCCACTGTATTTAAAGATGAAGATGTGGCCACCTATTTTCTATCATAAATTGTATTTTTCTTTAACTATCTGTGGGTAGAGACTCTCAGTGTGTAATAATAGGACAAATTTGTGGAAATTCAAATTTTTCTTCTTGGAGAATGTATTTATTTAATGGCTTTGTGTAACAGAACCAGAAACAAATGGAAACACAGAATAAATGTATCTTCAATTATAGCCCTTTTCAGTTTGCTGCCTTCAGGAAGGAGGGTCAGAGGGAGGAGGGTCAGGCTGGACGGTCTTGAGGGAAGGAGGCCAGAGAGGAGCGTCAGGTTGGGATTGTCCAAGAGAGGAGGGAGTAAGGGAGTGAGGGAAGAGGGATGGCACCGAGACGGCTCCATGGTGTAGCCAGGACACGGTGGGGGAAGAGTGGTGCTTCTCAGTAACGGTGAGCCCTGACCCCATCTTCAGGGCTGGTGGCTGAGAGGCCACGGATTCTTTTTTTTTTTTAATTTTTTAATATTTTATTATACCACTGTGAGATATACCATTACATAGATGTTCATGTTTGGGTTTTGGTCATACATTGTTTCAGCACCAATCCCTCCACCAGTGCCCATTTCCCACCACCAATGTCCCCACTCTCTCCCTCTCCACCAGCCGGCCTCCATGGAGTTCTTTATCTCTTTTTCTCTTTCTCTCTTCCTTCTCTCTTACACCCTGTGGCTTGCAATACATACACTCAGAGGCTATCATGTGTATCTTTTTGCCTGTATTCAATACTTACTTCTAGGCTAATATCATCACTTACAACAATTGTTAGCACACTGTTCTCTTATCTGTCCCACCGAACCTTCGACTCCCAGATGCCTGTGGTAGATTCCATTTTGGAAAGACCTCCCTGATCCATGTTTTGTCTGACCTTGGATATTGGTATCATAATATATATACATATATATACATATACGTATATGTATACACACATATATACATATATGTATATATAATGTATGCATGTATGTATGCCATATCAATAAATGCAGTCATTCTATATCTGTCTCTTTCCTTCTGGCTAATTTCACTCAGCATGATCCTCTCCATGTGCATCCATTTATAGGCGAAAAGAAATTCAAATTGTTGAATCCTATAGATGTCTTTATTAAGGCTTTATGTGTCGATGGTTTGTTCTTTAGAAAAGTGTTGGCAGTGTATTCTCCAGCTAGAGTTACTGGCCTTTCCAAGCTTTGTTAATAATGGATATTACTTTTTTTTTTTTTTTTACTATATTAATCAGTTACTCGGACAAAAACTCATGGGGACCAGAGGGAGAGCTCATTGGACTGAGCACCTGGAGTGACCTCAAGCATCAAGCCAGGAATAGCTCCTGAGTCCCCAGGCATAGCTCAAAACAAACATAATTTCACGATTAAAAATTGGACTTTTAAGGGCATGAGACATAGGTAGAAGATCTAGTGCCTCTGCTTTGGTTTTGTCAAAATAAATAAATCTGGAGCCCAGTGTGATCCCTGACGCTATGTACTCCCTGAGCACCAGGGCGTGGACCTGCACATCATTGGCAGTGACCCAAAAGTAAGAATCAGGAAAGGTTGGACTTTTAAAAAATTTGGGGCCGGAGTGATAGCCCAGGTAGGGCGTTTGCCTTGCATGCGGCTGGCCTGTGCGGCCCGGTTCGATCCCCGGCATTCCATATGGTCCCCTGAGCACCTCCAGGAGTAATTCCTGAGCGTCGCGGGTGTGACCCAAAAAAGCAAAAAAAAAAAAAAAATTTGCTTGTTAACGAGTTCTGATATTTTCAAAGTACTTGTCAATGCCCTCTGTCCTCTATATATTTAAAAGATTACTATATTGCTTTTCTTTTGCATAAGAAAATAAGAGATTTTCCATCAGTCAGACTAAAGGTTTGGTATTAAATTCTTTAGAAAGAGCTGCTGTCAAATGAACATCAATTTGGCCTGGAATTGTACTAAGTATCACTGTATCACTGTCTTCCCATTGTTCATCGATTTGCTTGAGTGGGCACTAACAACATCTCCATAAGGTCCTGTCACAAGCAAGTGTAACCTAAGGACATCTGCTTTGCTCCAGGGACAGGAAGAGCAGAAACCATTCTTCACTCATATTTCATTTCTATAATAATCATGATAATTCTGAAGAGTAGGTACCTTCATTTTGCAATTGAGTGATTTGCTGCAGGTCACAGTGATATGACTGTGATTTGATTCCATTTCTATGACTTCCAAACTGTTCCTGGCTTTATTCTATCACTGATACTACCTTTACCTAATTATGCCAGGTAAATGTTTGTAACCCTTCCCTTTTTCCAGCGTTAGCCCAGTCCTTTGCATATATATGAGTAACAGATGAGTAGTGTATTTACCATTTTGCAGTGTTGCACAGTAAAACATCTTTATAAAAGTGGGGCCGGAGCAATAGCACAATGGGGAGGGCATTGCCTTGCATGCGGCCTCGGAGTTTAATCCCCTGCATCTCATATGGTCCCTGAGCACCGTAAGGAACAATTTCTGAGTAAAGAGCCAGGAGTAACCCTGAGTATTGCCGGGTGTGACCCAAAAAAAAAAAAGAAAATAAAAATATTTCATTCGCCTCTATTTTTAGATATACTACTACTAGATGTAGTGCAGACAGCATTCTTTCCAGAGCTCACTGGGTGAGTTCTCCATAGTAAGAACCCAGAACTTGCCTCAGATCCTTTTGTATGTAGATAAGTAAGTGATGGGTAGAACAGTAACAAATGTACCGACTTCTTAACAGAACTTTACAGAGCAGTATGGCAAAGCTTCTGGCAGACCTTAGTAGCGACCACACTCGCTGCAAGCCTGGGAACAATCTGACTAAATCCCTCCTGAACATTTACGATAAACAGCTGCAGTATGACCCAGCCCTACTCACACGTCGGTGCTGAGCTACCTGAGTCAGTTAGAGACAGGCCACACTTTCGCACACCCAGAGCCGCTCTCTGCAGTCAACCAGGAGGAAGACGGGCTAGTCAGGCCCTGGCGGGTTCTGTCTGCGGCCACCTCGCCACACAGCAGCACCCGGAGTGTGGAGGAACTGTCGCTCCGAGGAGTCGCCTCCAACCCTTCCAAGGAGAAGCCTGAGGCATGCGAGGCGCCCTCGGTGGGGACCGAATGTAACGCGGACAACACCATCTACATCCCCTTTGCGAGAAGCACGCCCAGAAAGTCACCCACCTCGCGCCTCAGCGGCCTGTGTGCGGCGGGGCCAGTCTGGGTGCCGACACGGCGGAGAAGCAGTCCAGGCCTCTACTGCAGGACGCGAAGCTCTGAGGAAGATCCAGGAAGCCATTGGCAAGATCCCCGCTGCCAACGAGGGCCCGGAACCGCCGCACACCCCTGTCAGGTCAGCCGCCCCGGGAGAGGCAGTCTGGTCTCCGATGCGAGCCTTCTCACGTCTGGACGTGAATTCTGACTGGAGCATCTCTTCTTTTCTCCACATTCACCATGTGGGACGAACAAGACTTTCGGTGGCCCGGGCGGCTCTGGATGCCAATATTGCCCGACTGCAGAAGTCCCTGCAGATGGGCCTGCTGGAGAAGTGAGCGGGCACGACGGTGGGCACCGCCTTGTCGGGCTGGAACTTGGGGACCTTGGGGATCCGCTTTAACTTTTCCCTTGAGAAGTCATGTTTATATTAATTATGTGTGAAATAACAAATTGAGTAATAGAGAATTGGAATATATTGGCACTATATTGATACCTGTGGACTAGTCAGCATAAAAACTTGGCATTTTCTAAGAATGAGAAGTTGTAGGAAATGACAGATACTGTAAGTAACATTTTCGTTTTAGTACTTGACAATTAGTTATTTTATTCATCCTGCTGGAATAAGGATACAGGATGGAAATAGGGAAGAGAGTCTCTGGGTACAATTTATCCAAACTAGAATTTCTTTTTAGTTTCATGAGTTTTGCTTATTTTTAATGGCATGTTTTGTTTGTATATGAAATGCTCTATTGGTATCGTTGGCAAAATGTGTAAACACTTCTTTTAAGAACGTGCCAATATCTCCATCTCTTAAAAACCTTGTTCCAAGAAAATACAGAAACACCCTAAATTAGCACTTGATTTTTATAAACTTTGTGATTTTTATTTTATCTTGAATGCATCTTTAAAAATAAGGTCAGACTGTAACAGAAGTAGTGACAGTAAATATCTTTTTAGAATTTAGTTTTTGTTTGTTCTCACATTTAAATATGATGAACTTGTAAATCTTACTCTGATTGTAATTTTGCCCTTTTTGGACCATTTCTCTCTTTCCCACTGTTGCCAACCCCTCCCCTCTGACATCCTTCCCCCAGCAATTTAGCTGAGAACATTTTCATTTTATAAACTGTGTGACGCAGTAGGTCTTTGCTTCTCTATAAGGACCGCTTAACTCCTCAGTGCCTTACACTGCAAGCAGTATGTTTTAACTCATAAGAAGGTAAGTGTTCTGCTATCATTGATGATATGGACAAGTCACCTGCTTGGTATTAGAGTTTAGAGCTTGGGCAGATTTAAGTATAGTGTTCGGCCCATTCCAGAGCCTTGTGTGCTGCTTTTTCAAGTATTGGTGCTTATAGTTTCTGGAGAACCCAGATATAGAATCTTTGATATCTTTAACTTTTTGTACATTTAATTTCTTTCATTTGTTTATTTTTGGCCATACTCAGGAAGTGCTCAGGACCTCTCCTGGCTTTATTGTCAGGGTCACACCTGGTGGGACTTGGGGGACATATATATAGTGTTAGGGTTCAAATCATTGGCATAGCCATAGTTGCATGCAAGGCAAGTACCTTAACCTCCTGGCCCACTGAAATTTCTTAGAGTCTGGGGGCTGGGTGTATGAGTTCTAAGTAGTTCATTATTTTGCCAATTGATTCATGGTTTACTTAGAGGTAGTAGTCCATAAGCTTCAATACACCCCTCCCATAAAATTAGAATCACAGTTCAGAAACACAAAAAATGATAAATAAATTATGAATATTCAATTGTTACTGAAATGCAGCATTAAAAAATTTAAATTATTGTATAATACAAGATGATTGTCCTATTTTTTTCTTCATACAAAAGATTTTATATGCAAATGAAATTCTAAAATGCTTATGGGCTTAATTAATGGAGCTTAGTAATTTAGGAACAAAAGGGATGGGAAAATTCTTCAGAAACATTATCAGAAGCTATTTGACATGATACACCACGCAAAGAGTGTAAAAAGCATGGATCAGCGTGAAAAACAATTTGTTAACTGTCAAGGACAAATATGGATGGCTAATCAGGTGAATAAAGAGTTTATAGATGTTTGGTTAGGGTAGGGAAAATATTAGTAGAGGAAAATTTAAAGAGAAATAACTTCATTGGAATCTTGGAGAATTTATTGACCTGGATAATACTATGATATATCCTCAACTATTTATCCCCGTGTGGGAACCATTTCAACACAAAGTAAAAGCGTTGATTACATTGCTATTAAAAGGATGATAACTATACCCTCATTACTGGACTTAGAGACTTGGGATTATTTCAGGATAATAATAACGTGAATGATAAACTTAGAGTGGTTTGGGTCAGATAGCAGTTCTTTGAGCTTCAGGCTAAGGAATAACCATAAAAAACTGAAGTCATGGGACAATCAGTGGTGAGTTTTTTTCTGTTTTGGGGTTTTAGTGGGGGATCACCAGATGAAATTGGACATCCATAGAATGAGAGCAGAAATGGGATAAAGAAGGGAGAGGCTGGAGACCACTTAAGAGAGCTGTTGGATTAGACCTATCTGGCATTAATGCAATGGAGACAAATTAACTTTGACTCCAGCAAACAGAATGACTTTATGGGAAGGGAGAGGAAATCAACAAGGAGGAAAAGAGATAAGGAGGAGGAATGACTCCAAGATTTCTAGCTTAGGATTTTGAGTTACACTCAAAGTGAGCAGCACTG
>JAJIBD010001007.1:0-28996 GCA_021461705.1 Cryptotis parvus | reverse complement strand
GGAATGAGCAAAACAACAAAACTCCCAGATTAGCTAAACATGTCCTCCAACAAGCGCACACTAGTTATCTTTTTCTGATAGTGAGAATTTTGATCTATTATTTTCAACATACTTGAAAGTATATTTTCTATATACTTATTTGATGCGTCTCTCATTTTGGTTATAAATGAAAACAGTTTTCAAACTACCACGGTTTTTGTTCTACTTGGCTCTAATATTATGCAGTAGAAATTTTGGCACATCTCCAAAATGGAATACTACGCAGATATTAGAAAATGAAGATATGAAATATTCTATAAATGGAGAATGGAGAGGATCATGCTGAGAGAAATTAGCTAGTAGGAAAAGGACAGATATAATGACTGCATTTATTTGTGGGATATAAAAGAAACAGCATGATACAATATCCAAGGTCAGACAAAACATAGATCAGGAGGTGTTGTCAGTGAGTGGAGCCTACTATAAGTGTGTAGGAGTCAGAGCTTAGGTAAGACAGAGAAAGGAACAGTGTACTAATAATTATTGTAAATGATAGTACCAACCTAGAACTGAGCATTGAAAGTAGGCAAAAGGAGGTACATGATAACCTCTAAATGTATGTATTGTAAGCCAAATGTATAAGAGAAGGGAGGGAGAGAGAGAGAGAGAGAGAGAGAGAGAAAGAGGAGAGGGAGAGAGAGGGAGAGAGAGAGAGAGAGAGAGAGAGATGAGAGAGAGGGCTGGAGGAGGGGGGGGGAAGTCAGGAAATGGGCACTGGTGGAGGGGTGGGTGCTGGAACACTGTATCATGAAACCCAAATATGAACATCTTGTAATTGCATATGTTGCAGTGAAATAAAAAACAATTAAAAGAAAATATTTTTGATTTGGACTACACTAAGGAATCCAGTAGTCTCTAACTTCTAATCATTTGGAGTGGGTTAGAGACCAGGAAGTGGTAATGCACTTTGCCTTGGATGCATGGGATTTCATGACCCTGTTTTTAATCCTCGGCATTGTATGATCCTCTAACACTATCAGGGCTCAGTAATAAACACAGAGCCAGGAATGAATAGAGTGTGAGCAAATCTGAGAGCTTTATGTGGAGCCTCCAAACACACAAACACACACATGACTTCTGTTTACTCTGATTTTGTTTTTATTTTCAATTGTATTCTTTATGGAGTTAATTGAGCAAATTGGTATCACTGAAAGTAAGTCTGGCAGTAAAATAAAGAATTTTATCAAAATATTTACTAATATGAGTAACACTCTACTTTTCTACTAAAAGATATCAAACTACGTAATGGTTAAAATCATTTCAGAAATAGTTTGCTTGGCTACAGTGTGTAGCAGTACTTCAGTCAATATCTGGGAACAGTGAGAGAATGAACACTTTGATCTATGTACTCAGATGGAGTTGGATTGGGTTCCAGTGCCTTTGGAGCTGGCTTTTGGAGGATCTGGATAACATGGAATCTGTGATTACTTGTTTTCTAAAGCTTGTGCTGAAAATTAGGTCAGTTTTCAGCACAGCTCAAATATCCCTGATGCCATAGAAGGCGAAACTCTGCTGCTAAAGGACATACTCTTCCTTACCACAGATAATCCAATAGAGATTGAACCTCGGTTTACATCCAATAAGATGTTCTCTATTTCCTGGCAGAGCTTCAAAAGAACTGGCAGTCGGTTTTCCTTAAAGGGTTGAAAGAATTCACTAGTGAATCCATCTGACCTGGGCTTTGTGTCTGGGCAAACTTTAATTACTGTTTCGATTTCAGTGATAAGCTTTTCGGGTATTGCAAGTCTTGTTTCAGCCATGGAGGTTATGTAGTTCAAGAATTTATCCATTTCTTCTAGGTGCTCATGTTTCATGGCATACAGACTCTCAAAGTAGTCTCTGACGGTCTTTTGATTTCCGTGGTTTCTGCTGTGATGTTCCCATTTTCTACTTGATACTGTTTATTTGGGGTCTCCTTTCCAGTCCTTACAAGTCTAGCCAGTGGTTTGATCTTGTTTATTTTTTCAAAGAACCAGCTCTTGGTTTCATTAATCTTTTGGATTTTTTTGGGTATCCAGCTCAATTATTTACTCCCTAAGTTTTATTATTTCCCTTTCTGCCTGGGTTGACTCCTTTTGTTAGTCTTTCTCTTATTTTGAGCTGTGAAGTCAGGTTATTTTGTGGACCCTTTCTTCTTCCTGGTGAATGCTTGCAGAGCTATGAACTTTCCTTCTGATAATGCTTAAGCAAAATACCACAAGTTCTGATAGTTGGTGCCTTCATTTTCGTTTGCTTCCAGGAATCTTTGGATTTCCTGTTCAATTTCTTTCTATGACCCATTGGCTGTTCAGCAGTGAAATGTTCTCTTCCTAGAATTTGAGGCATTTGTGTGTGTAAGTGCAAGCGCACGAGGTGTGTTTACAAAATCTGAGGCTGACACAGTCAGTGGTGGCTCATGGTAGATTATAACAAAAAAGTCTTTAGTCGGAAAAAGAATAAATCAGCTAAATTGAGAAAGAAAAAACTTAAAAAATACAGCCCCAGATATATATATATATATATATATATATATATATATACACACAATATATATATATATTCTAAACTCTTACATTATTGATGTTTACTGAGATTTTCCTGCAATCTTTCATCTCACATGGCTGTGATCCCCAATTTTCCTCACTGGTATGGATTGTTTCCACTGCCAAGGGTGATAATTGTAGACCTCATTCCCATGACCTGAACGAATGGTTTGAGGGTCTTATGTTCCTGGAGGAGCAGATGCCCTTGGGCTACACTAGCATGCAACAGGACATATGGAGATGTTTTTGGTGTCCGCTGAGCACACCAATGAACAACGGAAGACAAGTGATACAAGACAAGTGATGACTGTTTCTATTCCCCACTAACCAGATCATTCCGACCAAGAGAATTTGCTTAGGAAAGCCTAATTCATGAGGCATGCTTGAAGGAGACAGTATTTGCTGTGTTCAAACAGCACCATTACTGGCAGTATTTCCATTTGACCCTCTATGCATAGGGAATTATTTCAGAGAAGGAGGAAGGCTTGAGGGCTCTAAGTTTAGGTAAAACTGATCATTGTATCTTTTGCTGCCACCTACATGTTGGAGGTTTATATATTATTTGTGCCTTTAAGGACAAATGTTCTAATAACAGAGTATGCATTTTAAATGTTATTTTTATAAATATACTTTTGTTTCTCTTCAATTTACCTTTCTTCAATTCAAAAGCTTCAATAAAAATACCAGTGAAGATCATAAAATCATGGCATAGTAAAATTAAGTTTATAGAATTATTTGTTGTTCTTTCTCTGGAGAGAACAATTGTGCATTAATAGCAAAATATGTGAGGATAAAAAAGGGTAAAATAACATATTTTCATCAAAATGTGTTTTCTGTGCCCCAAATCCAGGAAATCTTTATCCAGGAAAGTTTTATCTATAGTTATTTATTGAGTTTTTTTCCAGTTTCATAAAAGTATTTTCTCAGAAGCAAATTAAGCTATAATTCTTTTCAAATCTAACATTTTACCAGTTTCATAGATACTTGGTTATTATATGTATTTAAACAATTTTGGGGGTGTGATCTTTGTTTGGTTACATATATTATTGCAATTATTTTAGTAATCATAATAAAGCAATAGACTCTGAGTAAAATACGGTAGAAATATTACTAACAACTGCACAAAATCCATTATACTGCAGTGCACAGTATATTGCATTTTCACTTTAATAAATCATCATTTTGAAAACATGGTAAGTATGTTGTTCAGGGAGAGTAAATCAGGTTTTAAAACCATTTCCTGTATCATTTAATGGAAAGAGGAAACTGATTATTCTGTAAAAGTATTTCTGTGACTTGGACATATTAAACTGAGGGAGAAAATCTCTGCAAAATTGTAAACTATAAAAAATAACCAACATTTTGAAAACATGATTACATTTTTCCGAAAATATTAGCCATTTATTCATCCATCTACAGATATTACTGAGTACATGCTGGTTCTTCATGTTCTTTCTTTAAAACTGTCTAGTTTGCTAGAGTCCCCTCACAGGTGGTGACTGGCTGGTGCGCTGAGGTGCAAAGAGGTGAAAGTTGATGCACTACTCTTCTGTTGAGATTCTATAAGAGGACGAGCCCAGCTGGACCCTGAAGGTCGTGTACTCAGAGTGGAAGGCAGCATGCACACATTTCTAAGATGCTAGTTCCATAAAGTCCCATGTTCTTTCTAGTGGATTAGAAGCACATGTTGAATGTCTTAATATGCTTTCTGTCTTCTAGACAGAAAATAACCATTTTAAATAACATGAAAGAACTTCTAAAAAAGGAATAAAAACTCCTAGGAGAAAGATATCAGAGCACTTAGATGTGTGGAACAAACATCACAGTAGGGGGCAGCATGTTGGCCCTTACACAAAAGTTCCAAGATACGCATCACCGCTATTGGAACACTGCCCTGACCTCACAGCAGACCAAGAAATCCTCGTTTTTCGAAGTCATGACATTTGCCTACAAATGGATGGACATGGAGATTAACATGCTTAGTGAAATTAGTCAGAAAGAAAAGGACAGACATAGAATGATCGCGATTCATTTGTGGGATATATATATATATACTAGTGTTCTGCTAATTGTTGGAAGTGGTAATGCCTGACTAGAACTGAGCATTGAATGTAAGGCAAAGGGATATACTTATAACCTCTGAATGTATGTATGTGGAAGCCACAACGTGTTAGAGAAGGGAGAGAGGAGTGAGAGAGAGAGAGAGAGAGAGAGAAAGAGAAAGAAAGAGAAGAAAAAGTGACTGCTATAGAGACAGGCTGAGGGTGGGGAGGGAATCTGGGACATTGGTGGTGGGAAATGGGCACTGGTGGAGGAATGGGTGCTGCAGTATTGTATGACTGAGACCTAATCATGAACAGCTTTGTAAATGTCCATCTCATGGTGCTTATAATAGTAATAAAAATCCTGTTTTTAGACTCTCTTTATACTCAACAAGAATGCAATTGCTTTGTCCATTAAACATCAACTTTTGTGGTTTTACTCCGTGTTAGATACCATAGTGTGCATTGGAAACAGAGAAAAGAGTGTGCATACCAGTCTTCATGGACTTTTTATTTTAGTCTATAAGCTCCTTGAGGACAAGCGCCAGGTTTGAGGCTCTTCATGTTCCTTGAGTGAGCAGTACTTTTGGAGCTATTCGGAAGCATGCAAACAGGGATAAATGGAGATGTTACTGGTGCCCGCTTGAGCAAATCGATGACTAGTGATACAAGTGATAGCTCAGCATCTAGTATGGTGCCATGCAAACAGGTGCTTAAGAAACATTTGAGAGACATGAGTGATGCTATAGTAGTTAGGGTGCTTGCCTTGCATGTGTCTGATCTGGGTTTTATTCCTGGCACACCATGTGGTCCACCAAGCCTGCCAGGAGTGATCCATGAGCACAGATCTAGGGCAAGTATTGAGCACTGCTGGTTGTGGCCCCTCCTCAAAAAAAGAAATCTATAGTTACCTGCATTAATAAATACAATCTATGTTAAATCTGTGGATACAGAGCAAGCAGCATAAATTTAATGCCAATATTTTCAAGGTATACAAATAGATAAATTGATTAATTTATTTTTAAGACATTACTTTTAACCCAGCTGTATTAAAATAATCAACATATAATGCTATATATGCTAATATGCACATGTAATGATTGGTTCCATGTATATATTGTGAAGTGATTACCCCAGTGGTAGTTATCATGTCTAGCACCATGTATACTAATCATTTAGGTACTTTTTAAACTTTTGCTTTTTGTTAAATGCCTTTGGATTTATATATGTCTTTGTATAGTATGGATGCATATATATGTGTTTTGCATATACACATCTATAATAATTAATGTTAATATAATATCCATTATACTAAGAATAGAACCTGACTATAAACACTTAGTAAATGCACCATTTCACCATAGATATGGAATAAAATTTAATATGATTTTCTTGGCTCCCTAATCTTTTCAGTTTTCTCAGTGGTTCTGAGGAACCTCATTCTTTTCTCATATATCCTATTTTAAATAAGAATGAAACCTGGAATTCCAAAATAGGGCATGGTACAAATGAGCTATATCAAATAAGCTACTAATGAAAAATAATATTTCTTTCTTTTTCAGTATTTCCCAGCAGAGTTCAAATCAGATGTACATTTGTCAATGAATTACCATCAGAGAGGAAAGAATTCATCCTCTAGATTACTGTTTCCTAAAGCTGATGATGCTGTCCCTGGGAGGGCACAAAAATTCCAAGGAAGCAGTAGGAGACTTGGGTGTACAATTGGGGAACTTTGTCCTGTTTGTTTGCTTCAGGAAGGAAGGATTCCAGGAGGCACTGTGTAATTTGTTTTTCTTTCTGAAAAAATGGAAGAAGCTCTGATAAGTCTGGCAACAAACTCTGCTCTAGAACATACTCCTGCTGATGGAGTAAAAGTAACAAAACTGTTGTAGTAATAGAAGACTATGATAAGACAATGTTTGTTCATGTGTCAGAGCTACTGACACTGTTAGCATAGTGGAAGTATAGTAGACATTTGACAGTTCTCTGTCCTATGTGCTGATCATCTCCTTTTTGGCTCTGGATGCATATTACAGACCCAGTCCTGGGTTGGGGGAGAGAGTACAGGCAATTGCCTTACACTAACATCTGACCTGGGCTCAGTCCCTGATACCACCTATGGTCCCCAGAGTCATGCAAGAAGTGATTCTGAGCATAAGGTGCGTGTGACCCTGATCACACAAACAGCAACAAAACAAAAAATAAACCAGTGCCTACAGCTATATAAGAAAAAAAACAGCCAACCCCATTAGAAAATGGGGAGAAGAGATGAATAGAAACTTTGACAAGGAAGAAATCGAATGGCCAAAAGGTATATGAAAAAATGCTCATCATCACTAATCATCAGAGAGATGCAAATCAAAACAACAATGAGATATCACCTCACATCACAGAGAATGGCCCATATCCAAAGGGTAAAAAAGCAACAAGTGCTGGCGTGGATGCGGGGAAAGGGGGACTCTCATACATTGTTGGTGGGAATGTCTACTTGTACAACCTTTCTGGAAAACAATATGGACATTCCTCCAAAGACTTTGACCCAGCCATACCACTCCTGGGAATATACCCTGGGAAGCCAAAAACACAGCGGAAACACAATCTGCACTTTATTTTCATAGCAGCACTATTAACAATAGCCAGAACCTGGAAACAACCAGTATGCCCGAGAACTGATGACTGGATAAAGAAACTGTGGTACATCTACACAATGGAATACTATGCAGCTGTCAGGAAAAATGAAGTTATGAAATTTGCCTATAAATGGATGGACAAGGAAAGAATCATGTTGAGTGAAATTAGTCAGAAGGAAAGAGAGGGACATAGAATGACTGCATTTATTTGCATGACATAAATATACTAGGTGATCTTACCAAAAGTGGAAATTGCCACAAGCGCGGAGTCAGGAGGTTAGGTAAGATAGAGAAGGGAACATGTGTGAATAAATGTCTAAAGGTCTGATACCAACATAGAACTGAACATTAAATACAGACAAAAAAATGCAAATGATGGCTTCTAAGTGTACGTGAAGTGCAACCCACAATGTGTAGGAGAAGGAGGAGAGAGAGAGGGAGAGAGACAGGGAGATCAAGAACCTGCCATTTAGGCAGGATGTGGGAGGGGGAGGGAATTGGGGACATGGGTGGTGGGTGACGGGCACTGGTGGAGGGTGAGGTGCTGGAACACTGTGTGACCAAAACCTCCAAGCGTGAACAACGTTATAATTGTATATCTCACGGTGGCATAATAAAATGTTAAAAAAATAAAAGAATCAGAAAAAATAAACCACTGCCATTTTATCAAACTGTTCGTTGTAGAAACATGATTAAATATACATGTCTTTGAGAATGATTTGTAACTTTTGATATGCAGATGTTGAGTGCAAAAAATCAGCTAAACATATGTTCATTCATTTAACTTATTTCATTTTCTTTGGTGGAAGACACACCTGGTGGTGCTCAGGGCTTACTCCTGGCTCTGCACTCAGGAATGAGTCCTGGCGGGGCTCAGGGGGACCATAGGTGGTGCTGGGGATCAAACCCTGGTCAGCTGTGTGCAAGGCAATCCCACTATGCATACTATTCAACCTCTGAATATAATTCCTGTAATAGTAAACTCTGACTATTTTAGTTGGTAACTGAATTTACATATCCATATCAAAATTATATAGTAATAACATCATAATAGAAAGCACTGACTTTTATCTAGATTATACATTCTTTCTCTCTCTTTCTCTTCCCTTTTTTTATTCCGCTTTAAAGTATCCCTTCATTTAGCATTTGAAAAGTATATCAAAACATAAAGATAGCCTACACTGCTGGTGAGAACCAACATTGCCTTAACAAAAGTAATATCTGATGAGGCATTGGCTAAAAGAATTTTGTATTTTATACAACCTGTGATTTAAGCTATAATGAAAGTTGTAGTGGATCTTTGAGCAGAGATTTTAGGGTTCTCAGCTGATGTGTCCATTCCCTTCCAAGCTCTGCAATACTCCTAGTGGAATGAGATCAAAGGGAAGCACCTAAATATGGACTGGAATGAAGTGAATATATAGATAGTTGATTTGTATTTCTCCTGTGTTGATTTTAATCTTTAACCTTTTTAACTTTTAGTTTCCCCCTGCGTTTTCAAGTATTTCAGGGATTATAAAACATTTTAATGAAGTTTTATTTTAAATGTTAAAATAAATTTTTTATTTTAACATTTAAAATAAATTTTTATTTTAACATTTTAAACACTTTTATTTTAATTTTTTTATCTTATATTAAAATAAATTTTTATTTTAACATTTAAAATAAAAATAGCTCTTTATTTTAAAATTTAATTTAAAATAGTTTTAAATTTAAAATTTTTTAAAGGTTGGGTTAGGTGGCTACATTAGTGATAAAATACAGGGCATTTCTGGACTAAGTTCCTGCAGCTCACCACTACTATAATCCTCCACCATGTCCCTAAAGTAGCTCTGATCCAGTCATAATTCCCTCCCACCTCCTCCTCCAGGGTTTGGTAATCATCCTTTAAATTGAGAGTTAATAGTTTTTCATTGTTCAGTATTTCTTTTTCCTTGTTTCATGTCCACAGATGAGTAATATCATCTGATATTTGTCTTTCTCTCACTTATTTGCTTTGCTCAGGATGAAACCTTCTAGTCCTTCCATGTTGTAGCAAATTGAACAGTTTCATCTTAGGGCTGAGAGTGTTCCTTCATATGTATACACATGTGCAGAACAACCTCTTTTTACATTCACCTCTCAGGATATTTGCGTAAATATTATGTATTTTATGGTTTTAAAAAGCCTTGGAGCTTTACCATGTCCAAAAAAGAATACACTGCAAACTGACTTTTGCCCTTCTGGGAAAAAGTTTTCAGCGTGTGACATGGAATAGCAAGGGTTTGTGTGTTTATCATTGCTCCATCTGATAGGGGCAGTGACGAGTTTTAAAACTAGGGGATTTAGGTCTCAGAAATATGCCCTCCTCCCACCTCTGCGCCCAGAAAAACCACACGCAAGTATTGTAGATCAATGCCATTCCCTGGACTCCTGTAAAAGTGCTCCTCTGTCTTTTCCAATTCCATTAGGTTTCATGAAACTTGGGAATTACAGAGCACTGGGCCCAGAGTTTCTAAAGAAGGCGATTTCCCCAGCTTTAGATAAGTTGGGAGATGGAGTCATCACATAAGATGTTGCCTCCCACTTGCAATATGCGCTTGTGCACTTTAGTTTTTTTCTGTGAATCAGCCCCTGCAAGCAAGGAGGGCAAGGCTGTTCACTTAAGCTCACCTCTGAGCTGGTTCGAACAGCTTTGCAATTTCTTCCCTTATCGGGGTTCAAAAATGACTATAAGAAATAAGTGCTTATGTCTGAGTCTCAAATTATCAATGCTTTTCGGTTTTCTTCCAAAGGACAAGGTGATAAGTATTTTAGATTACCTTGCCATTCGTCTCTGTCAGGTAACCAGTTACCTAAGAGGCTAGGAGGTCCTGGCCTCTTAGGTAACTGGTTACCTGTGAACAGGTAACCACTCTCAGCCCTAAGATGAAACTGTTCAATTTGCTACAACATGGAAGGACTAGAAGGTTTCATCCTGAGCAAAGCAAATAAGTGAGAGAAAGACAAATATCAGATGATATTACTCATCTGTGGACATGAAACAAGGAAAAAGAAATACTGAACAATGAAAAACTATTAACTCTCAATTTAAAGGATGATTACCAAACCCTGGAGGAGGGAGTGGGAGGGAATTATGACTGGATCAGAGCTACTTTAGGGACATGGTGGAGGATTATAGTAGTGGTGAGCTGCAGGAACTTAGTCCAGGAGTTCAGAGGTCCAGATCCATCCCAGACTTCCAGCCTCCTCCAGGTCACTTACTCTCTGTCCTGCACTCACACATAGGAAGATGTGTCATCCTTCTCTCACCAAGTTCCAGTCCAATCCCACACTAAGAAAGCTGAGCCCAGAACCGGTCCACTATGTTGGCTCTGTCTCAGTTGTTTGTGTCAGCTCTTCAGAGCTGGAAACACCCTCCCTTCCTTCCAGACTTCATCATTATCCTCCCTCTTGCTCAAGAGACCTCCTTGATCTATGATTACTCTGTGATTCTCTCGTGAAAATACACATGGAAATATAGAGTAACAGGTAAACAAATGGGCATGGTAGTAGATCAGTAAAACTTGACTTTGATAATAGGCACTGGGGTACATCCCTCCCACAGTAATTTACTATCTTTAATCTAAGAATTATCCACATTTTCCCGGATAACTTCAATAAGTATCTTATCTCTGTAACACATACATATGCAAACATACACGATGGCAAGTTACAGAATAATTTTTATTGACTTGCTTTGATTATTTCCCTATTTTCAGTCCTGTGGAATATTTCTGCATTACCCACTGCATAAGAGACCATCAATGATTTGAATCACCTTTAGCACAGATCTTGATAAATTATTTCTTTTGGTAATTTGTTGGGGGCCTCTTTGGGAATAAAAAGAAGACACACCGCCCTTCACAGGATTATTTGTGCAGCAGTTTTATTTTCTCTTCTTTGAAATTTAGAGGGAACGTGTGAGTAGCTGTTGAGAGAATGTCCCAATTATATTGTTCTTGGAGCATCTGCAGCCAGTCCTGGAGGCTTGGGCGAGGAAGCCGCAGCTGTGAAGCTTTTGCTCTGGTCCCCAGCGCCGAGATGCCAAAGCAGATGGAAGGCAGGGACCGTCTGCAGAGGGTCTCTGGATCTCCATCGCTGATAGAGAGAAAGGCAGAGCGGGCAGTACTGGACCGGCCAGATTGATAGGAGACACACTCCCAGGAGCTGCAAGCACCAACAAATGCTGGCCTCTCTGCCTCTGACGTGGTGGATGTTGCATGCACCTTCGTCTTCAATCCTTGAGTGCCGGTGATCTCCGGTTCCAAAAGTCACTCATTTGCTGCCCTGCCTGGAAATTGTGTGGGTGCTGTTTGTGCTGCACGTGCTTAGGAAAACGTTACGATTAAGGCTGCCAGCCAGAATCAAGAGCCTCGCTGAACAGCAAGATGGAAAAGAATAAATTTAGTGCTGCTAATCTGCAAAGAGAAGTTTTAAATACGTTCTCTCTGTAAAGTCATCACAAGAAACGTGGAAATATGTTCTAGAATGTCAGTTCCCTGTTCTTGCTTTGAATGGGAGCATTGTCCCTTTCTGACCTGAAAGTACAGAGCCTCCTAGTCCATTAACTTCCAGATCCATCCCAGACTTCCAGCCTCCTCCAGGTCACTTACTCTCTGTCCTGCACTCACACATAGGAAGATGTGTCATCCTTCTCTCACCAAGTTCCAGTCCAATCCCACACTAAGAAAGCTGAGCCCAGAACCGGTCCACTATGTTGGCTCTGTCTCAGTTGTTTGTGTCAGCTCTTCAGAGCTGAAACACCCTCCTTCCTTCCAGACTTCATCATTATCCTCCCTCTTGCTCAAGAGACCTCCCTTGATCTATGACTGAGGGGTAGATGTGGATACGTGGACCCGGTCTCAAACAACTTTAATAATAATATAGGGGAAACTCATGTTAAAACTCCAGAATTTCATTTTAAGTTTAATATTCCAACACCATGGAGGGCCAGCGAGGTAGTCCAGCAGGTCAGGCACTGCTAAGGGAGCAGGCGTGGGGGGGGTGGTTGGAGAAAGCGGGGACAGTCGTGGAGGAAACGTCACTAAGGTAGTGGGATTGGATCACAGAAAGCCCATGGCCACTGTCTTACGATCAACTTTGGAAACTGCAGTGTTTAAATAAATATTAAAAACTTAAGTAAAAAAATCTGTTCTCTGTGGTGGATCTGAACACTTGGCTTGTTACGATATTCAGTCTACTGCAGCACTATATGTGTTACAGCATCGGTGTGTAAACAGGCCATAAGCTGGGGCAGGGTGGACAGGCTGATTATGCTTGAGGGGGCCACTGCAGATCCTTTGAGCAGTATTCGGAAGATCATCAGAGACTAATTCTGCCCTTCAGGAGGGGCGGTAACCAGTAGCCCAGGAGGAGGCTGGGCCAGTGTTCAAGCTCAGGTCAGAGAGCAGGAAAACACTTCAGGGTGTTTAGAGAGATCCTCTAGATCCTCTAGAGACCAGCTCTTTACTCTTTTTTTTTTTTTTTGATAAAGAAGACTGATATTACTTATATGTGGCATTTAGAATAACAGAGTGAGGGAATGCGATGTTTAAAGTGGAGATGCCCAGATCAATCATATACCCAGAATACAGGGAGAAAAAGGAAAAAAAAAGAGTGGAGAGGACAGGAGGAAGAGACTGATGAGAAGCAAGGGAGAACTTTGGGAACGAAATATCCGTTCCGCGGAATTTGGTATGTGGGCAGGTGGACGTGGCTATGAGATCTGAGTATAAGTCATGGATAATGTTCTCCATTTCCTTTCTGGAAGATGTGATAGATGCATCAGGACGTTGGAGGGCAGTCATCTTGGTCTTATAGTTGGTGAAGAACAGGCGGGTGTTGCGAGATGCTTTTCCCCGGCTGTGTTGCATCTTCCAGTATTTCTGCTCTTCTCTCTTTGAAGTCTTTCTTTATCACTTCTCTGCACTGCTTTGCAAGCTTGGATGTTAGCATTTGGTTGCCTGAGGCTCGCGCCTTGCCACGTGAATGAGCTTGAGAGTTGAGCTTGGCGAATGAGCTTGAGAGTTTTTACTCTTAAGGTTACAAAGTCTTTGGCCTCATGCAAAAACATTTCCTGTCTTGTGCAATTTTCAGCTGCTCTTAGCATTTGAATAAGTACCTGGAGGATGAGGAGGCTGAAAGACTAGCAGAAGCTCCATTCTTTTAAAGTGCTGATTATAGTTGGAGAATATTAATTCTCAGCCTCTTCAAACCACCAAATCTTTTTTCTCTTACACAACTTCTTTGATTCCTCTATTGTGGTTTTTTATTTTCAGCTCCAATTAAAAAACTAACTGGCTCTTTTATTTATTTATTTTTTTAATGTCACTGTTTCTGTCATTTTATTTATTTATTTATTTTTTTTTTAATTTTTTTTTTAAGTATTTTTATTATACCACCGTGAGATATACAAATAAAAAGATATACAATTAAAAAGTTCATGTTTGGGTTTTGGTCATACAGTGTTTCAGCACCCGTCCCTCCACCAGTGCCCATCTCCCACCACCAACATCCCCCGGTTCCCTCCCCTTCCCCAGCCCTGCTCCATGGCAGGTTCTTTATTTCTTTCCCTTTCTCTCTCTTTCTCTTTTCCTTCCCTTCCAGACTATGGATTACAGAACATACATTAAAAGGTTGTCATGTGTATCCTTTTGCCTCTATTTAATGCTCAGTTCTAGGTTGGCATTAGTACCCTCGACTATTATTAGCACCCTGTTCCATTTTTCTGTCTTACCTAGGCTCTGACTCCCACACTTTTGTGATAATTTCCACCTTTGACAAGACCTCCTGATATATGTTTCACTTGACCTTGGATATTGGTATCATAATATGTACATATATATTTATGCCATGCAAATAAATGCAGTCATTCTGTATCTGTCTCTCTCCTTCTGGCTAATTTCGCTCAACATAATCTTCTCCATGTCCATCCATTTATAGGCAAATTGTATAACTTCATTTTTCCTAACAGCTGCATAGTATTCCATTGTGTAGATGTACCAAAGCTTCTTTATCCAGTCATCGATTCTCGGGCACTCTGGTTGCTTCCAGATTCTGGCTATTGTGAATAATGCTGCTATGAACATAAAAGTAGGGATGGTGTTTCCGCTGCGTATTTTTGGTTTCCCAGAGTAGATTCCCAGGAGTGGTATGGCTGGGTCAAATGGGAGTTCAATTTCTAGTCTTTGGAGGAAAGTCCATATTGTTTTCCAGAAAGGCTGTACCAGCCGGCATTCCCACTCAACAATGGATGAGTGTCCCCTTTCCCCACATCCACGCCAGCACTTGTTGTTCTTGCTCTTTGAATATGTGCCAGTCTCTGTGGTGTAAAGTGGTATCTCATTGTTGTTTTGATTTGCATCTCTCTGATGATTAGTGATGATGAGCATTTTTTCATATGTTTTTTGGCCATTCAATTTCTTCCCTTGCTGAAGTTTCTGTTCATTTCTTCTCCCCATTTTTTGATGGGGTTGTTTGTTTTCTTCTTGTAAAGTTCTACCAGTGCCTGATATATCCTGGATATTAACCCCTTATCAGATGGGTATTGGGTGAATATTCTTTCCCATTCTGTGGACTGTCTTTGTATCTTAGTCACTGTTTCTTTTGAGGTGCAGAAGCTTTTTAGTTTCATGTAGTCCCATATGTTTATGTTTTCTTCTAGTTGCTTTGTTAGTGATGTTTCACCTTTGAAGATGCCTTTAGCTTCAATGTCGTGGAGGGTTTTTCCTATATTTTCTTCAATGTACTTTTATGGATTCAAGTCTGATATTGAGATCTTTAGTCCATTTTGATCTGATTTTTGTGCATGGTGTTAGACACAGGTCCAAATTCTTTTTTTTTACATGTTGCTGCCCAGTTTTCCCAACACCACTTGTTGAAGAGGCTTTCCCTTACTCCATTTTAGACTCATTGTACCTTTATCAAAGATTAAATGATCATGTGTTTGAGGTTGGGTGTCAGGATACTCAATTCCCGGGAATGCAAGGATGGTTCAACATTCGCAAGTCAATCAACATAATACATCATATCAATAAAAGAAAAAATAAAAAACCATATGATCCTTTCAATAGACGCAGAAAAAGCATTTTGACAAGATCCAGCACCCGTTCATGATTAAAACGCTCCAGAAAATGGGAATTGAAGGGACTTTCCTCAAGATAGTTACAGCCATCTACCAAAAGCCCACAGCAAGCATCATTCTAAATGGGGAAAAGTTGAAAGCCTTCCCCCTGAGATCAGGGACAAGACAAGGTTGCCCACTCTCACCTGTTTTATTCAATATAGTACTGGAAGTACTTGCCATAGCAATCAGAGAAGAAAAAGGACATCAAGGGCATCCAGATAGGCAAGGAAGAAGTCAAGCTATCACTATTTGCAGATGACATGATATTATACCTAGAGAACCCTAAACTCTCTACCAAAAAACTCCTAGAAACAATAGACGCATATAGTAGAGTGGCAGGATACAAAATCAACACCCAAAAGTCAGTGGCTTTCCTATATACAAATAACGAAAGAGAAGAAAGGGATATTAAGGAAACTATTCCATTCACAATTGTGCCACAGAAAATCAAATATCTAGGAATCAACTTACCCAAGTATGTAAAGGACCTGTACAAAGAAAACTACAAGACACTGCTCCAAGAGATAAAAGAGGACACAAGGAAATGGAAACACATTCCCTGTTCATGGATGGGGAGAATCAACATTGTCAAAATGGTAATACTCCCTAGAGCTCTGTACAGATTCAATGCAGTCCCTATAAGGATACCGATGACATTCTTCAAAGAAATTGACCAAACGCTCCTGAAATTTGTATGGAACAATAAACCCCCAAGAATAGCTAAAGCAATCCTCGGGAAAAAGAAGATGGGAGGCATCACCTTTCCCAACTTCAAACTGTACTACAAAGCAGTAGTCATTAAAATGGCTCTTTTAATGCCCTGAAATTCCTACAGAGATTAGCAGTTAGTGATTCCCCAGAGGAGTGGTGGAAGGATGAATTTCCTGTAAGGAATGGTGCCATGCACATGCTTAAAACAGAGTCATGGTAATTTATACTGGGTAAGTTTTTGTTGTTGAAATATTTACTCTGGATCCTTAAAATTTAGTTAACACATATGTACTTTTCATTTAAATTGAATGAAAATAGTATTCATTCAGTGTTTACTTTGTACAGACAGTTTTCTAAATTCTCTTTAAATTAGCTCATCTAATTTTTTCTTTGATTCTTGGTTCAGATGAGGGTAAAATAATGAAACTTTTATAGAAGTAGATAATTGTGACAAAGTACTGTGGATCTTGTTCAGTGTTCTGGCAAAACCTAAGTTAGATATAGTTTATATACAGCTAAAACAACCCTCTAATTCAGTACTGGAGCTCTGACTGCTATGCCCAAATCTATGTTAGATGTGTGTGTTTGAAGCAGTGAAGTAATAAATGTGGAGAGGAAGGAGGAAGTGAAAGAGTGAGGAAGAGGATGGAGAGAAAAGACTAAGTATCAGTATTAATGACAATTTCACAGAAATGGTCGATGTATAGATAATTACTAACAGAGCAATAGTACAAAGACTTTTGCACAGTTAAAATATGTTGTCACTTATCTTCCTGTTGTTCATTGATTTGCTTGAGCAGGCACCAGTAATGTCTCCATTCCTTGGGAATGAGGTCCATTATTGATACTGTTTTTGGCATATCGAATACACCATGGGTAGGTAGCTTGCCAGTCTCTGCCGTGGTTCTGGGTTTATCCCAGGGGGCCCAGTCTTTTCTATGTCAGACCATCTACCCACCAGGGTCACAGGGAAGAGCCCTGGGTGTAGACAGGCCTGCCTCCAGTCTGCCACCTGCCAACAAAGCTGGGCACCGCAGCCACACACACCTGCAACACCTTGAGGGGCAGAAAATGTTAAAAACTAATAATTTCCTGTGAAATTCCATTTTGTCTTCATCTGGTTCTCAATCATTTGAGAAAAGTTAAAAACTCTTTCCTTATTATTTAATTAAGAATTTGAGAAAGGTTGAGTTATGATTTTACCTATTATTTCTATAACATAGACATTTTAAAATTGGGTATAGTCTGATGAGTGAAATTACAGTGTGATAACTGGGGTGGCAATGATTTAATTTTCTATGGAGTCTAAGTAGTCTTAAATGTTATAACTACTTTGTTTTCTATATATGGGGTACGTATCACTTTTCCATGGTGACCTGATGGTAACAATTTAAAACCCTCTTGAATAAACTGCTCAGAGACTAATTTGGATATCTAAAAAAAAGTTTTTTAACACTTTGAAATTTCAAGAAAATAACTTGATTTTCAAAGCACATAGGAATTCACACAATTTATTGTATCATATAGTTTTTTTTTTCTTTGGTGAGGGACCACACTTGGAGGGCCTTTGGGGCTACTCCTGACTCTGAGCTGGAGTCACTCCCATCAACACTGAAGAGTGGTAATGATTTGATGTCAATGCAAATATTCCAGACTAGCTTCAAAAATATTAAAAATTGTTATGGTTGCCATTCAGATGCCCCCAAAGCTGGCCTCTTTCTCAGATCACAGTATCTTCCCTGAGAATCTACCCAGGATGGTGATGGGCATGTTTACGTGAGGTTAGGGAAATTACTGCGGACTGTGCCAAGACTTTTCCCATGACATGAAGGAATTTTTCTCTTTCTAGTACAGTGTGTACGTAGCTTTACATGTAAGATACACTATAGTCTGTCGCCATCATAAAACCAACTAAGCAATGAAGATGTCACAGAGAACAGAACCATAATCCTGGGCAAAACCCAATTCCAGTTTATCCTTCCTTTAGGCTTTTACAACTACATAAATAAGCCTGCTTTGAAATACAATTTATCTGCAGGTGAAAATAGAAGAAAATGCACATTTCTAAGACCAGGATTTTCCCTCTGTACTCTGCAGTCAGCATTGAGTAAAAGGTGCTGGTTTCAGCCTGGGAAGTCGGAGAATTCAGATTCTTGAACTCAAGTTTAGCATCACCACTGACTGTCTTAGGGAGTCTTGTAGGGAGATTCCTGAACTCGAGTTTAACCTCACCACTGTCGCAGAAAGACTGTCACTGTCTTAGTGAGACTGATGTTTAACATCACCACTGACTGTCGTAGAGAGAGTGAAGATAAAATAGACTGTCAGAAGGATGCTTTCATAAATGCTTTTTTGAAATAATTAGAAAAAACTTGGCTTGAATAAAGGGAACAATCACTCTCATGGTGGAGATTAGCTGAATTTAATATGGGGATTAGAAGAAAATATACCATCTATTTTACGATTGAAAACTGCCTTAAACTGGATGTCCTGAGCCCACCAGGAATGATTCCTGAATTCAGAGTCAGGAGTAATCCCTGAGAAACACCTGTGTGGTCTCAAAACACACACACACACAAAATTGCTTTTAAGGTGAATTTCTGTTCTGACCGTGCTGGAATAATGGGTACCTGGCCAGCTCTCCAGACACAAACAACTGTCTAAAGTGTATGAGCTTGAGTTTCAAGTATTTTTATAATAGGTAGTTGGGGATGTTAGTTCTTAAGACAAAACAATCTATTGCCAAAGATTCACTCTTGATTCACTTTCCAAACTTTAATGCTGCAGCATTGTAGAACTCAAGTATACAATAGTTGTCTTTTATGTGATAAATAGGAATCTGAGTTTAGGACTTTAATGAGCTTTAATTTACTGTGGGTGGGGTGTCAGGAAGTGAGAGAAAGCTTCAAAAATTATCATTATAGTAGCACTGTCTTCACTAAGCATTAAAATCATCACTATCACTAGTCACTATCTTCCCATTAATCATCTATTTGCTAGAGCGGGCACCAGTAATATCTCCATATGTCCTGTCTCATGCTAGTAGAACCCAAAGGCATCCGCTTGCTCCAGGAACATAAAGGTTCATCCAGGTTCATCTATAAATTAAAATCATACATAAAAATAAAATTTTTACAAAGCGTAACAGAAAAGAAACAGGGAGGAGATATTAACTGAGCAGAAATTTCTGAGATCCTGTACTCTAAACCCTGAAATTTCAGGCATACTGTGTTCCAACACAACTACCACTCAAATGTCTCAAGAACCACTCCCACCCATCTTTCACCCACCCACTCTATGGAGGGAAAAAAACTAGCAATATTACATTTTAAGTCAAATAAAATTAGTTTCTGCATGATGCAGAGAAATGATTTCTATCAAATGTGTAGATCCAGGCCAAGGAAAGTATAAGAACAGAAAACATGCAAATAAAAATGTTTTATTGATTTTTAAACTTTTTTTTTTTTTTTTGGGGCGTGTGTAACACCTGGTGATGCTCAGGGATTATGCCTGTCTCTACACTCAGGAATTACTCCTGGCGGTGCTCATGGGATCATATGGGATGCCAGGGATTGAACCCAGGTAGGCTGCATGCAAGGCAAACGCCCTACCCACTGGAATATCACTCCTGCCCTGATTTTTAATTTTTAATTGGTAGTTAGTTGGCTACATAAAATCAAAGCAAGGTATGTGACTTATGGAATATGCAGAAATAAATCACAATATTATCAAAATTTAAAGGTAAGAGAAAATATATGATTTTTAAAATGTTTCTTGTGCCCAGAAGATAATACAGGGTTAAAGCACTTGCCTTGTATGCATCTGACCCACATTTGGTCATGGTCTCTTGATCAAATGAATTAAGGGGCCAAGCAGATCCAGGACTAAACCCCTCCAGAAAATTTGTTTTGGTTTTGGGCAGTAACGATCAGAGCTGTGGTGTGTGAAGACCAACACACTGGTGCTGGACTGCAATTTGTGTTTTATGCCATCTGGTTACTTCACTAATAGTAGTCCTCTTGGTTGGACGGCAGTAAAATAAAGTGTACTATGGGATTTTGTCAACAATAGCTATTTCTGTTGGTGGCATTGGTCCAATGAGAGCACTGGAGTGCGAGTCACCAGTGGTGCACAATGTTATCAACATGTTAACTGCAGAAGCTCAGACACTTTTAATATAGTGATATCATGTTCTATGTTAGTGCAACATAATTTTCTATGATGATTTTTTTTGTTTCACTGATACTCAATGTCCAAATGGGATGCCACTAGTTATCTCTATGTGTTAAAGTCTGAATATGTGGAGAGAGGGAAGAGCAGGAAGATAGCAGGGTAGAGTGAATGCTTGTATGCACTGTCTCTGGTTCTGTCTGCCTCCAGCAGGACCGTTGCAGTAGTCCCAAGCAGCATGTTTGGCCACAGGGATCATGGACTCCACTGGGGAGTCCCTTATTCTAAAAAATGCAGCAGATACATTAATGATTAAATCAGTCTTCCATATTGTTCTCATATCACTGATATTCAAATTCAAAAGTCATTTGACATTGATTAACATACAATTTGGGAATATGGTTTTATATCTCTACTTTTGTTAATGGTTTGCCATATCTGTCCTTAAAGATCCAATTCAAACCCACTGTCAAAACAACTCTCTTCCCATTTCTTTTCCACGCAGGTAACCAGCATAGTTTTCACAGAGCCTAGGAGTGTTATCGTCTTTTCCCTATTCACTTGTTATGGATATTTGTATTCCATAAATATAAGCAGGCCCATTCTGTAATTGTCAACTTCCCTAGCTCCCTTAGCACCTTGCAGGTGTCATCTGTTTTGTCCTAAGAGGCCCAAGTGTATCTTTTTTAAACAGCTGATGATTAGTCCATGAAGTGTTTCTGTCCAGCTCCTTCTTCTGGCTGGTGAGCATTTATATGGAGTCTGTGTATCAGATACTGTGAATAGCGTTGTGATGAATAGAGGGGGTGGGTGTGCTTAGTTTAGGATGGAAAATATCATTTCTGATGATCAACGTATCATTTCCATATGTTAAATTGCATCCGCTTAGAAATGGATTAATTTTGTTGCATGCTAATTGTGCTCCAAAATGTTTTAAATATACCAAGCAAGATTCTGCAAATAGGATCACTTTTGGTGGTGTTTAGGGAACCATATAGGATGCTGGGGATTTAAACAGCACCAGTTACATACAAAGCAAGTGCCTTATCCACTGTACTATGTCCCTTGATCACTTGATCACTTGATCACTTGAATCCCAAGTTATTCATTGATTTGCTCGAGCAGGCACCAGTAACATTTCCATTGGACCCTATCACATGCCAATGTAGCCCAATGGCATCTGGTTGATTCAGGAATATAAAAGAGCCTCAAACCATTCATTCAGAGTCTTGACAAGGAAGTCTGACCATCTTGTAGGTGGGCGGCCACGTGACCTTTTGACATCCCGTGGGATCCAGTTGGTAATGGCTCTAGTCCAGCAGTCATCTCCAAATCGCATTACATGTCCAGCCCATCTGATTTTTTGATGCCTTGGCAAACGAGACAGCGTCTCTGATTCTGGAATAGTGATGGAGGTCGGAACTCCAGATTCCTTCTCTCACTTGAGTGAGACATGATATTCCAAGCATAGCTCTTTCGATTCCTCTCTGGGAGACCCAAATAGCATTCTCATCCTGCTTTCGAAGGACCCAGGTCTCTGAGGTGTGTGTTAATGCAGGGAGAATGGTGGATCCAAGAGATGTGCCCGGAGCCGGAGGTTCTTTGTCCTTTAGCTATTTCTTCAATGCCTTTGAAGGCATTCCATGATGCTCTCTCTTCCTCCTGCGCAGCTAGGGTCTTAGATAGTTCATCGCGTTGACTTCTGGATCTAGGTACACATAACTGCTGCATTAAGAGATGTCTACTCCATTGAGAGTGAATGGGGCCTCTGGAACTAGTTCATTTATCATAAACATAGTTTTCTTTAGATTCAGCTGTAGACCTATCTTTCCACCTTCTCTGTCGAAGTCAGCCAGCATTTGTGCTGCTTGGCTAATGTTTGGTGTTATTAGAACGATGTAATTAGCAAAGTGGAGGTGGTGTAGTTGCCATCTATCTTCACTCTCATTCCTTCCCATTCTAATTGTCGCATGATGTTCTTGAGGGTGGCGCTGAAGAGTTTGGACATTATTTTCATGTCCCTAGTACTAATAATTATTTTGAAAAATATTGATTATCAACTAGTTCTGTTTTGTTTTGTAAGTGGTTGCTGCTTAAGGTTTCAATCTACAACAAATAGTTTACTAGTCATCACTTTTATCCAAGTTCAGAGTGCAGGAATTCAAGTAGTAGGGATTTCTATAATTCCCCAGTTAGCAAGAGATTATTCTGGATATAAAGCTTTATAATGACAAAGAAAGAGATAATGACAAAGAACAGAAATGCATTCGGCAGTAGTCCATTTCTTTATAATGACAATAAACTGCACCGGGAGGGATGGCAGGTTCTAGCCCTGGCCAACCACCCCAGCAGAGCCTCACAACAAGCCAGACGACCTCCCACTCCATCAGGGGCCTCCATTTTCCACATCCGGACTTCCCCTGATCAGAACTCCACCCAGCAGACCAGCCTATCACAGCCCAGCTTGTGTGGCCAGAGACAGACAATAAACAGCCCTCCAGAGTTCCACCCGAGTAAAGCCAACCTTTACCTTTTCGTTAGGGGCTGCTTTGCGGCCACACAGTTCATCAGTAAATGCACAAACTGATAGCCTACTACTGAGAGTATCCCACCTGTACAGCAGAGCCTGGGAAGCTACCCGTGTTGTATTTGATATGCCAAAAACCAGTAACAATTATAGACCTCATTCCCATGACTTGAAGGAATGGTTTTAGGCTCTTCATGTTCCTGGAGCAAGCAGATGCCCTTGGGCTACACAAGCACAAGTCAGGATGTATGGAGATGTTACTGGTGCCCACTCAAGCAAATCAGTGAACAATGGGAAGACAAGTGATACAAGTGAATGACAAAGAGTGTACTTCCCCCTCTGTCCTGAATTTAGAATGCAATTGATACATATTATCAATCTGCACAATCTTTTAACTTTAAAACTCAAATATGTATTCTTCTACTTTTTGACTTTTTTGTCCTTTTAAAGTATGTTTAATATTTGTTCCCTATGATGATTTTCCTTCTTATATTTCATGTATTTTTTTAGAGAATTTCATCTATAAATTGATTGTAGGTGTACAGAGACACACTGTAATATTCTCTGGTAAAAAAATAGCTTACAGCAATATAAATTATTTCTTGTTTACCATAAATACCCATTTTTGTTCAACCAAAGGACATGCTTTTTATTTCTTGACAAAGATTACCCTAAAGGAACACCCATAATTTGGGGCATTGCTCATTGTTTTGCCAGCTAGAAGAAAGTATTGTGCATCAAACACTAGATCTTAACACAAGCACTGCCCTATGTTAACTATAACAACCCAATTTCTAAACACACTGACTTTTGCTAATCAGATTCCTATTTGTATCATATTTAGAGAATAACTAGAATTTCTGAGGAATGTAAGTTTTTATGTTACCTTCCTTTAATCATTTTTTCCCGAATCTGTTAAAGTAGAGTGAATTTTGCACAATATTTCATCAATACATACACAATTTTAAAACTTAAAATTTGGTAATGTGATAAAATGCAAGTTTGTTGTCAAAGTTCTACTTTACATTGCTATTAAATGTAGTCATTCAAGTTTATATTGAGACAAATAATGTTTTGTGAAATATTTTTGCTCCTATTCTTTTTAATTTATTATTATTATTATATTATTTTGCTTTTTGCTTTTTGGGTCACACCCGGCAATGCTCAGGGGTTACTCCTGGCATTGACTCAGGAATTACTCCTGGCAGTGCTCAGGGGACCATATGGGATGCTGGGGATCGAACCCAGGTCGGCTGCATGCAAGGCAAACACCGTACCCGCTGTGCTATCGCCTGGCCCCTGCTCCTATTATTTTTAATACCTGCATGCCAATGTACTTACGTTGAGCTAAATTTACTACCTTTATTTTGATTTGAGATGATCTATTCTGTTAAACAAGCTGGGAAAAAGACCTTCAAATTTGAATTTTTTTTGAAAATAAGAATGTGGCAATTCTTTGTAAATATAAAACTTCTCTAATTTTGAAATTTGAAATATTTGAAAGCACACTAATATTGAAACCAAAATTCTTTTTCCTATTATATGACCAGTTGGTATGACATGTTTGCTGGACTGGTCATAGTCTAATGCTAGAGAACTTAGGGCTGTCAGTTTTCAATGTATATATACCATTGAATAAATATATTTACACATAAAATACCTTATTTTAAAAAGACTTTACACATGGGGGCAAGATTGATGCAAACTGAGGTATCAAATTGTAAGCATGAATTTCTTCCCAATTGCAATTTCAAATTATAATAGAAAAGAATAAGGCTTAGATCTGTTGGGACTGATTGCCTCCCATAGTTCAAATTGTTGAGCTCAGCTTTATGTGAGAACAAAACCCAGAAAAAGGGGTCACTGTGAATGACAGAGTCACTTCTAAGGGACTTCTCTACTACCACCCTAGGTGAGAAATCCATAGTTCCAAGAGGGACATTTGATGATAGTGAGAAAGAGGTGCTATGATATGGGCCTATTATTTTTCTTACTTAGCCCCCAATGTATGCAACTATAACTTGTTATAAGTTTAAAAAATAAACAATAAAAATATAGTCACCCATATTAGTTTCAATGACAAAATGAACATGAAAACCAAATACCATTTCACCAAAAGTGCTTTGGGACTAAGAATCAGAGTCACTGTGTGAAAAAAAGAAATTCAGAACCTTGAAATTGTATTTCTATAGTAAAAAACAACGAATAGATAAAAAGTAAATTCCCTAGACAGAAAGTGCAAAGGAATAAAAAGACTTGAGACGTGTCACCATCAACACTGGTCAACTGCATTTTTTAACGCTTAAAGCCTGAGGCCCAAGATTCTATAATTACATTGGTTACAAATGACATTTATATTTCCTAGTGACCAAAATAATTCTTTAGGGAACTTGGCTGAGTAAATGTTTTGGGAATGAGAGAATTTTTAAAAGATTTAGCACAGGATTCTTATTTCAAAATGGAGAGCTACTAATAACCTAGTGATGTGAATGGTTTTACGTTTACATAGATCCAGTCTGAATCTGACTCCTGGGAGAAAGTTTCTATACTGAAGAAATAGCAGTTTGACACCACTGTGAGCACACAGATTGAATACTGAGCATTGCTATTGCATTGTCTAGCGAAGAAAGTAGAATCAAGAAATTTGATCAGTAAATCTGTGAATATGGACTTGAAAAAATGAAAAGGGATAACTAAGGATTTCTACTGGGAGCTCTGTGTCAGGAAAACTGCTCTTATTCTATGCAACACTAATGTATTCCAGACTTCTATAAGAAATGATCTCTGAGATGAGTGATCAAAGTAATTAAAATAAAAGAAATAGATCATGAAAGGAAAATAAGGGGAAAATATTGAAGTCTAAGAATTATCCCGTAGAGCAGAGCTCATCAACGACAGGCTGTTTCATGCAAGTGGGCATGGTATCAAGTTCTTTAGTATTAGTTATTTTAGGCCAACACATTAGTCTTACAAAACAAAGTGGTATTCATGAGAGATATATCTCTAAGTTGCTACGTAAGATAAAGATGTGTGCTTACTGGGCTTTTATTTATTTGAGGGAGGGGGCAGAAATATGGCATGTCCATTCTATTTGTTTTTACTTAGCCAACCACCAAGTTAAGATTTTAAAACATTTTATTTTGGAAAGTTATAAACTTAAAATTGTAAAATACCTTCAATCATATTTTTTCTTCAGAATCACTGAGACTAATTTTTCAAAAATATGAGCTAATCATTCTCATTTATTAAAACAATAAATTCTTCAATATAACAAACAACAACAAAATCAAATGATCAAAATACATCTAATTCCTATACTGCATACAAATTTTGCTGATAATCTTAACAGTGTCTTAAAAAAACGTTTTATTAAGCTAACACTGGCTTACCATACTGAAAATGTTTATTTATATTAGGTCAAAATATATATTAATGGTCACAGGTTCATTGTAAATTTCAATATCTTAGAAGTTGCTTTCTGATTGCATATTGTTGATCCACAGTAGGTGGGTTTTTGTTTTTGTGAGGATGTTTCTCTCATCTTTCTGGGTACTCTCCTTCGGCTCCTTCCTGTGAAAATATTGTTTAGAAGTTTTGTTTGTATAAACTGATCCAGTCTTGTACATTCACTATAATCATAGCAAGATGCAAAGAGATTGTCCTTATTAGGTAATCTTCACTTGATCATGTCGCTGTCCAATTTTCCAAACACCACTTGTTGAAGAGGCTTTCCCTTACTCCATTTTAGACTCCTTGCACCTTTATCAAAGATTAAATGATCATGTGTTTGAGGTTGGGTGTCAGGATACTCAATTCTATTCCATAGGTCCACAGGTCTGTTTTTATTCCAATACCATGCTGTTTTAATTACGACTGCCTTGTAGTACAGTTTGAAGTTGGGAAAGGTGATGCCTCCCATCTTTTTTTCCCGAGGATTGCTTTAGCTATCCTTGGGGGGTTTATTGTTCCATACAAATTTCAGGAGCGTTTGGTCAATTTCTTTGAAGAACGTCATCGGTATCCTCATAGGGACTGCATTGAATCTGTACAGAGCTCTAGGGAGTATTACCATTTTGACAATGTTGATTCTCCCCATCCATGAAGAGGGAATGTGTTTCCATTTCCCTTGTGTCCTCTTTATCTCTTGGAGCAGTGTCTTGTGGTTTTCTTTGTACAGATCCTTTACATACCTGGGTAAGTTGATTCCTAGGTATTTGATTTTCTGTGGCACAATTGTGAATGGAATAGTTTCCCTTAATATCCCTTTTTTCTCTTTCGTTATTTGTATATAGGAAAGCCACTGACTTTTGGGTTGTTGATTTTGTATCCTGCCACTCTACTATATGCGTCTATTGTTTCCTAGGAGTTTTTTGGTAGAGAGTTTAGGGTTCTCTAGGTATAATATCATGTCATCTGCAAATAATGATAGCTTGACTTCTTCCTTGCCTATCTGGATGCACTTGATGTCCTTTTTCTTCTCTGATTGCTATGGCAAGTACTTCCAGTACTATATTGAATAAAAGAGGTGAGAGTGGGCAACCTTGTCTTGTCCCTGATCTCAGGGGGAAGGCTTTCAACTTTTCCCCCATTTAGAATGATGCTTGCTGTGGGCTTTTGGAGATGGCTGTAACTATCTTGAGGAAAGTCCCTTCAATTCCCATTTTCTGGAGGGTTTTAATAATGAACGGGTGCTGGATCTTGTCAAATGTTTTTTTCTGCGTCTATTGAAAGGATCATATGGTTTTTTATTTTTCTTTTATTGATATGATGTATTATGTTGATTGACTTGGGGAATGTTGAACCATCCTTGCATTCCCGGGATGAATCCTACTTGGTCATGATGTATAATCTTCTTGATGATTCTTTGGATTCTGTTTGCTAGTATTTTGTTGAAGATCTTAACATCCGTGTTCATCAGGGATATTGGTCTGTAGTTTTCTTTCTTTGTGTTGTCTCTCCCTGCTTTGGGTATCAAGGTGATATGTGCCTCGTAGAAGCTGTTTGGGAGTGTTTCTGTTTCTTCTATTTCCTGGAAGAGCTTAAAAGGACTGGCAGTAGGTCCTCCTTCAAGGTTTGGTAGAGTTCACTAGGGAATCCGTCTGGACCTGGGCTTTTGTGTTTGGGCAGACTTTTAATTACTGTTTCTATTTCCTCGATGGTGATAGGCTGATTCAGGTATTGGAGGTCTTCTTGTTTCAACCGTGGGAGGTTATAGGACTTCAGGAATTTATCCATTTCTTCTAGATTCTCATGTTTCACGGCATACAGGCTCTCAAAGTAATCTCTGATGATCTTTTGGTTTCTGTGGTTTCTGTTGTGATGTCACCCTTTTTTTTCTGATTCTGTTTATTTGGGTTTCTCTTTCCCTGTCCTTACAAGTCTTGCCAATGGTTTGTCAATCTTGTTTATTTTTCAAAAACCAGCTCTTGGTTTCATTAATCTTTTGGATTGTTTTTTTTGGTTTCCAACTCATTGATTTCCTCTCTAAGTTTTATTATTTCCTTTTTTCTGCCTGAGTTGGGCTCCTTTTTGTTGGTCTTTTCTAATGTCTTCAGCTGTGTAGTCAGGTTATTTATGTGGGCCCTTTCTTGTTTCCCTGATGAATGCTTGCAGAGCTATAAACTTCCCTCTTAACACAACTTTTGCCATGTCCCACAAGTTCTTATAATTGGTGTCTTCTTTTCATTTGTTTCCAGAAATCTTTGGATTTCCTGTTTGATTTCTTCTATGGCCCATTTGTTGTTCAGGAGTGAGCTGTTCAGTTTCCAGTTGTTTGGTTTTGACTCCCTGTTTCTGTGTAAAGGTTAACTTCCATTTTCAGTGCATCATGGTCTGAAAAGATAGCCGACACAATTTCTATCCTTAATTTTATTGGAGTTATGCTTTGTGGCTCAGGCATGTGGTCTATCTTGGAGAATGTTCCATGTGCACTACAGAAAAATGTGTATTCGGCTTTTTTTTGGCATGAAGAGCTCTGCATATATCCACCTAGCTCTCTTTCTTCCATTTCTTCCTTCAGGGCCAATATTTCCTTATGAGTTTCAGTCTTGTTGGATCTATCCATCGTTGATAGAGCAGTGTTGGAAGTTCCAACTATTATTGAAATGCTACTGTTACTGGGCCTACTTTGATTGGCCTCTTTTTTTTAAAGCAGTTGTTTTAGGTGCAAATTTTGCTGCCCCCTCGTTATGCATATATATTTAGTAGTG
>JAJIBD010001006.1:0-37695 GCA_021461705.1 Cryptotis parvus | reverse complement strand
CTCAGACTTTAAAGCTCAGAGAAGCTAAGGACTGTGTGCAAGGTCACAAGTGCGAGCAGGACCCGAGCTCAGTAAAACACAGAGAAATAAAATGCGTTGATTGATTTATGCAACCTACATTAAGTAGTTCCATATTCAAATCTGTTATAAGAACAATTAGAAATTTCAAATATATAAATATCTCACCTCGACCATGTCAAATATATTCTCTCATTCTAAAAGGATTCTACAAACCCACATTAGGATTACAAGATTTCTAAAGTCTGAAATCCTGATTTGAAAATATTAGAAAATAGGGACCAGAGTGACAGAATAATGAGGCACCCGGGAGGGATGGCGGATTCTAGCCCTGGCCCACCACCCCAGCAGAGACTCACAACAAGCCAGATGACCCCACTCCATGAGGGTTGCCATTTTCCACATCTGGACTTCCCTCTCATCAGAACTCTACCCAGCAGAAGAGCCTATTACAGCCCAGCTCGCAGGCGGCTGCAAGTGGCGCGGCGGTTCATCAATAAATGCTGAATTTATAGGTGACTACAAGAGCATGCCACCCGCACGGCAGAGCCTGGCAAGCTACCCGTGTCGTATTTGATATGCCAAATACCAGTAACAATTATAGACCTCATTCCCATGACCTGATGCAATGGTTTGAGGCTCTTTATGTTCCTGGAGCAAGCAGGTGCCCTTGGGCTCTACTAGCATGAGACAGGACATAAAGAGATGTTACTGGTTCCCACTCAAACAAATTGATGATGAATGGGAAGACAGTGATACAATGTACAGTGATTTTACCAGTGTGATTGCCCATGTGGCTTCAATTAGAGAGAATTTTGCTTTTGTAGTAGAGATACCACAAGTTAGCCAGAGACCGCATTATTTGTGGAAAATATTTGGCCCATAATCTCAACTTCTGATGGTGACAAGACCATGAGTCCAGTGCCATACACAGTTCAATGATATTTGATATAACTATGTTACTCAAATTTTAACAATTTTAGACCTCATTCCCATGACCTGATGGAATTGTTTGTGGCTCTTTATGTTCCTGGAGCAAGCAGATGCCCTTGGACTCTACTAGCATGAGACAGGACATATGGAGATGTTACTGGTGCCCGCTTGAGCCAATCACTGATGAACAGGAATATAGTGATAGGTTATCTAAGGATTTTATGAATCTATGCATTCTCATATATATACATTCATGCCTGGGAATGCATATTATTCCCAGGCATGAATGTATATTGAATATTCCAAGGCAGGAATGTGATGAGCCTGGGATTTTGTATTGCTACTTGTTCAGCTTTTAAACTAGGTACAGTGCAGTCAAAACCCATTATTTAAATCAAGTCCCTATGTGTTAGATAAACAAGCCCTATGTGTTTATTTTAGATAAAACTGATATTAGATTTCCATATAGAGCAATTAAATTCAAATGTGACATCTTATTCATGGTCTCATTTTGTGTGGATACTCCTAAAATTCTTAACTCAGCCCAAGCATTCCTATCACAGCACTAGGAATAAACCCTGAGCACTGCTTATGTTTTTGCCCAAGAAGAGGAAAAGTGCCTGCTGTAGATCCAGGCTCGGGGAGTGGGGCAGACATTGGTGGTGGGAAATGTGCACTGGTGGAGGGACAGGTGCTGCAACATTGTTTGACTGAAACCCTATCATGAACAGTTCTGAAACTATCTCGTGGTTTAAAAAAATTAAAAAATAAAAATAATTTATTATAAAAATAATAATTTAAAAAATAAAATAAAATAAAAAAGCAAATAAAATAAAACAAACAACCCCCGACATGAAAATTATTTACTCAGAATTCTACCAGTAATAAACTCTTCAATCTTGAAAGTATTGATCTGCATATTAGCTGAAATTTATTATAGTTTAGAGTTTTATGGACTTATACAGTGATGACCTGATGGCTAGAGAAAGCATAGTATTTGGAGTCAGTCACAAGTTTTAATTTTGAGGCCTGCCATTGACTCTGTGAACTTGAACAAGTCATATAAACTTTCAATTGACTTATAAATTGGCAATAATAGTAAAGGACAAGTTTATTAGTTTACTTTGGTAGCAAATTTGAGAATATTGTTATGACCTATGGGTTTATAAATGTCAAATACTATGTAAATATTAGTTAAAATGTGTAATGTAGAAATGATGAATTGTACTCACATGAGCACAACTGTGTTGCCTAAGATTTTTTACTTTGAATATTGGTATTGAATGTACTGAGAACACAGATATTGCAGTGTTTCTCTTGGGAGACAGTTGTATAAAGTCAATAATGATGATTCTTTTGCTGAAAAACAACCTCAGTATTCCTCTTTAAACATCAGTAACTGTCATTGACATTCCAAAATGTTTAGGAAAAAGGAAAATTATGGGGATAATATTTATGAGAGTTGCTATACAATTCTGAACTGATTTATGTTCTGTGTTGGTGTGGATGGTACCCAGAGTTATTCAAAACTTCTGAGAATTGCTTAATTCCCACAGAGGCACACTCTTGAACAATAAATTGTTCATTGAAAGGTGACATTTTTAATGGACCTGGCTTAAGAGAACTTCACATTTTACTAACCAAGGAAAAAAGTTGGCCTATAGGCAGTTTGTGTTTAATTTATTTATTCATTCATTCATTCATTCATTCATTCATTCATTCATTCATTCATTCATTCATTTTATTATACCACCTTTAGACATACAGTTACAAGATGCCCATGCTTGAGTTTTGGTTCTACAGTGTTTCAACACCCATCCCTCCACCCATGCATACCTCCCATCCCCTCCCCCAGCCCATCTCCATGGCGGGTTCTGTATCTCCTTTCTCTTTTTCTCTCTATCTCTCCCTCCTGCCTACCTTTCCCTACACATCATAGAATGTAGTATATTCTAGGACATGATTGGTTCCACTAGTTTGATGGACTTAGGGAGCCTCATGGTCAGCTGGGCTTGGGGAGAGCTGAATGTCAGCTCTCCCCATTGCGTCTGAGGCTCTGCATGCTATGACTGGTCACCCCAAAGCAGTTCCTGGGCGGGTCACCAAGCTCCAGTACAAGATAGAGAGGGGAAGGGGTGGCCCCAGCTTCATCTGACGAATGCCCAGTGTCTTCCAATTCTGGGAGCTGCCTACCTGGGCTCGCACTCAGCTACTCTGTTAATCTGGTCTTGAGATCAGCATCTCTCCTGGGCAGGTTCTGGTGTGCTGCAGCATCTGTACAGTGAAAATGTCAGGTATTATGGTGGGTGAGTCTCATCTGGCTGCTTCTGGGGCCCCCAGAGGTCATGAGCCAACACCCAAAACCCATCTGTCCTCCTGTGGCCTCATGGTCAGCTGGGCAAGGGGAGCGCTGAATGCTAGCTCTCCCCATTGCATCTGAGGCTCTGCATGCTATCTGTTTGTATTTTAATTGGTTTCTCAATGATTGTGACAGTATTAAATTTTGAACAATATGTCCTATCTGTGATAAGTGATAAAGATGTTAAAAGTGTGGTGAATATTAAAAAATCTTTATCATCAGCCCCAGGATGAGAATAATAAAGTTTTTACTTATATTATTATTGCAAGTATTTACAAAATTCTATTTATTAAACAATTTTCAACAAAATCTATTTCCTTTTTGAATATAAAGATTCATCTTTGTGGAACTTCGATTTATTGTTATGTATGTTACAGACTATAGTACAATTTACATTTCCGAGAGACAAAATGTCATTTAAGGGATCCTACCCAGAAGGAGGGGGTTAAACATAGAGAATAGGATGGTAAATATACAATTTTTTTAAATTTTGTTTTGCTTTTCTCTAGAAAACTCACTTTGAGTTATAGAGTACAAAACAAATATTGCACGTACTTTGATCAGATATTGCATCAAGCCTTTGGAGTTGATATATCACTTAATTTGTAAAAATTAACACTTTTTGTAGCAACTTAAATGCTCATACACATAATTGCCTTTGTGTACCAATTGAGTCATGTCCACTTTATGCTATTCTTTCTACTCTGTTATTTTTCAATTTTACTTATATCTTTTCATGCATATCATTCTCATCTATAATTACAACGCTCCAAAGATTTATCACTAAAGTTTAACTTACATTAAGAACATCAGGCCTTTTCTTTAAGACTCTTATGAACAATGGAGGTGACATTCCCAATGGTCTTATTATTAAATGGATTATTGATTTCTCCGAGAGCCTCAGCAGGACTATGGAATTCATGATCTTGCCTCTCAGAATTCATTGGTTGAATGGATGGCACCCGGCTACAGAACGATTTTATGTCTGTTTTGGCTTTATACCAGGAAGTAGTGGCAACATTCATTCAAAGACCAGTTTAGAATATGTACAGAAATTCCAATAAAGATTTCTGAAAGTTCCAATTTAGTGTACACTTAGAGAAAACTGAATTTCTAATTTTTTGAGATACGTGGAATCTATTGGATCTTATCTAACTAGTTAGTAACATGCACATGAGAAATCTAGAAAGAAGTAATATAATGAAACAACTTTCTATTAACTTTTTAGTAAATTAAACTTTTCTAAATGTATGATACTTATATCAAACTGTTCACTGTATCACTGTATCAGTGTCTTCCCGTTCATCATCGATTTGCTTGAGTGGGCACCAGTAACATCTCCATATGTCCTGTCTCATGCAAGTACAGCCCAAGGGCACCTGCTTGCTCAAGAAACATAAAGAGCCTCAAACCGTTCCAGCAGGTCATGGGAATAAGGTCTATAATTGTTACTGGTATTTGGCATATCAAATATGACACGGGTAGCTTTCCAGTCTCTGTCATGTGGGTAGCATGCCCTTGTAGTCATCTCTAAATCCAGCATTTATTGATGAACCATGCAGCCACTTGCGGCCGAGCAAACCGGGCTGTAATAGGCTGCTCTGTTGGGTGGAGTTCTGATGAGGGGGAAGTCCAGATGTGGAAAATGGAGGCCCTCATGGAGTGGGGGGTCGTCTGGCTTGTTGCGAGGCTCTGCTGGGGTGGCGGGCCAGGGCTAGAACCCGCCATCCCTCCCGGGCACCTCGTGAGCGACTGGGCACAAGGAGAGCCAGTAGCAGCTGTGCCCCCATGTCTGTGAGTCCCTCAGATTGAGTACAGATTGATCATTGAGTACATGAATTTGCTTATATGCAAATAGTTTTTAAGTCCTTGAAATTTTTATTTAAGAAGGATAAAAATTTTCTCAGTAATCTTGTATATGGTATTCACTTGCATAACACAGTCCTTTTTGATGGATTATCTAAAAATAAACTTTGTAACAGCTGAGTAAACATTATCCTGAGTTTGAAAGACAAATTCATGAGATTCTATTATCTGAGTGTGAGATTTCTTCACTATTTGATTCAGCATGGGCCAGTGATATGCCACAAGTCAGTACAACTGGCCTCTACCATTACATTGTCAATGTAAACATCAAGGCACTACTTTTTTTTCACTACTCCTTTTAGAGTGAATCCTTGTGGTAATTTTGCTTTATTATTATTATTATTATTATTATTATTATTATTATTTTTTTTTTTTTTTTTTGCTTTTGGGGTCACACCTAGCGACACTCAGAGGTTACTCCTGGCTCTTTGCTCAGGAATTACTCCTGGCGGTGCTCAGGGGATCATATGGGATGCCAGGAATCAAACCCAGGCCAGCACAGGCCGGCCACATGCAAGGCAAAGGCCCTACCTGCTGGGCAATCGCTCTGGCCCCCCTTGTGGTAACTTTGAAAAACAAAATTTTTGTTAGTGACATTAGACTACAAGTTACTTATTTGAGTGACAGCACCTTCATTCTCTTGTGATTTTCATGATTAACTATCTAGTATCTTGGTTGTCTTTATTTTTTAATTTTTTTAATATTTTATTATACCGCTGGCCGTGTGATAAACAATTACAAAGATGTTCATGTCTGGGTGTTGGTCATTTCAGCACCAAACCCTCCACCAGTGCCCAT
The DNA here is from genome assembly GCA_021461705.1 of Cryptotis parvus. NCBI lineage: Eukaryota > Metazoa > Chordata > Mammalia > Eulipotyphla > Soricidae > Cryptotis > Cryptotis parvus. The sequence goes on along the minus strand of JAJIBD010001006.1, from coordinate 31,721 downwards.
TTCCCATCACCAATGTCCCCGATTCCCTCCCTCTCTCCAAGACTGCCTCTATTTGTCTTTAGACATCCCTGTTGATATTGCTTAGTCATCACCCACTCATTTTAAATATTAGTTCCTAAGCATCCAAATAGTATCATAATATCTCCATGTTGGCAGAACTTTTAAAACTAGCTTGTAAAAACCAAGAAAAATTATGTACAAATCATATTTTTCCAGAAAAGGTTTTATTTGTTAAACTTCCCTGGAGCAGGGGTTTTCTTTCTTAGTCAGACACATGAACTTTAATTTAACATAAGCACAATGATATGTACTCATAGCAGATGGTGAAATGAGGTACTGATAGAGCCAAGTAAACATATCATACCTTATTCCAAACACACACATATAGAATCTTATATCTTAGAAACATACTTAAATTCTTACAACAGTGCCACCATTGGTGCAGGAAAGAAAAGAACTCTTTTCAGAATCTATATCTAAAATGTTTCAAGAACCTGCCTAAAACTCTCAATAAGAATTCTGGATCTTGTTTGTTTATATTCACAGTTATGTGGCATTATAGAATTTAGAGTCAACCAAAAATTTCTAGTGGATACATTTCTTTTTTGTTTTTCCTGAGGGAAGTTTAACCTAATGTCATAGATCCCAGTGTGCACTCTGCATAACATTGGTGAAATAAAATATGGAGCAAACTTCAGACTGGTAGTTGGTGTACTGTATTTATAAATCGCTGAAGTAGGAATCAAAAAATAATGTAGGTGCATGTCTAGAATATGGTGCCTACCCAATCTCCCAGCCCTGCTAAGTCTAAACACAGACACATACTTAGGCCTTTGCATTGAACCACCAGCAAATATAGGTGCTGTGGGACATCCTAGACACATCTTGGATGACACCCTTTGACCCAAAATATAAAGAAATTGCAGGTGTATTAGATAAATTTTATTTGTTCTTCTTTCTTGATTCTTGGTATTGTCAATATTTGGTATTTTTAAAAAAACATAGCAGAAGTGATTGCTAGTAAACTAGCGAAATATGAGAATGAAATATAGATGATTCAAATCAGTAAATGTATTCTTTTAGATATTCTCTTCTGGCAAATATTAGTGCAGAGAGTCTAGAAGGAGTGGATCTAAATGACATACACAGGACTGAAACACACTTTGATTTTAGGTCTCTCCTAGAGACTGCATTCATATATAGCAAAAATGAGCAACACCCTTGTCCTAAGTTCTTACACACATTGTGACTATAACTTTGGGCTATACCCGTTTTAGGGTTAAATCTTACTTAAAGAAAATGACTCCCATGGGGTTGGTCTTATAAGGGTTTAAATCTACTACCTGAAATTTTGAGTCAAATGATTATAAAGAACTTAGAATTTTGATAATTAGATAATAGAATTACCAAAATTATAATTAATTCACCTTAGTAATTTGGCATCTACAATTTAGTGTATGAAACATACTGCAGTTATCTTTTATATGTAACAGTTATTTAGGAAATTTATTCATATAACTTCATGTAAATCTACTGTTCTTTGTTATTTTTTTATGAGCCAAACCCAGAATTTTGTAATCAGGGATTACTTATGGTGGCAGTCAGGGGATCATGTGTTTGGACTTAGGTCTTCTGCAGACAAAGCATGCACTCCCGTTCACTAATACACATACACACACACATACACACACAAACAGGCACGCACGTGCATACACACACAGATACACACACGCATACACATATATCCTACCTTTAAAATACCTCTATATAGTAATTTATAGTGTAATATTGCTCAAATACCACAAAACCAGAGCACTTGTCTTCAGTAGGATGACTTATCACAGAGAGAAAAGTGTGAGTAGGGAACCACCAGGACAATGGTGAAACAAAGAGGAGGAATGCATGAAACCCTGTGTTAACAGGTTTATAAACGATGGTGCCTTGTTGTTTACAGCCTCTGTCTCCTACTCTGTAGGTGTAAATTTCCAACCAGGTGCAGTAGCTTGGTAAAGTGTTGCTTTTCTCTTCCCTGTGTGCCCTTTGCATGTTCTTTTTTTGGAGCAATTGGCCTTTTGTATAGACACAGGAAGACAGCTAAGGCTATGCATTTCTAATCTAGGGGTTTACGAACTCTGTAATATTTACTTCTGGGTATCCATCATATATCTTAATAAAAACCTCAATGTCCCTTAGATTGATTCTAGTTCCTTACATCCCAAAAAGGAGGATTCCATCGCGGGACTGGATTGACCCAGGGCAAGCCCTGAGTAAACTACCCTGACTGCTACATGGTACAGTTTATGGTATCATAAACAGTACAATAAGCTAAGAGCACAGTCATTAAACAAACTCTGTTCTGACCCAAAGTTAAACAACTAATTAAAGGCCCTCTTGGGGTTAGGAAAAAACTAACCTGGCCAAAGGACTGGAGTCTGGAATATATGGTGTAATATCCCCAGGAATAGCCACCATGTAACCTTAGCCCTGGATATAGATAAATATCTGTATCTCTTACTGAGTTTATACAAAATGACTAGAAAATAGTAAGATGATTGTTTACCAGCAAAAGAAAGGAGAAAACAACACCCTGGGATTCCACCTTTACTTGATAGGCCAGGGCAGGATCCCATCTCTGAGGGTTGTCCCCTGGTGGTTTGCCCCTAAAAGGAGGCCTTTTATTCTTTCTCATTGTTTCAAGATCAAAGTCTACCACCTCTTGTAACTCCCATTCCCCAACCTTTTGTGAAGTATATAACTAGCAGACTTGACTTGAGAGAATGAGTGAGTGAGGGGAGATTAAAAGGAGAGAGCTTCAAGAGACTTACAGTCATTGGCCCTAATGTGGCCAGGGATCCTGCTGAACCCAAATATCTGTTGGGAACCCCCACATAGCCCCAATACTATCTAACACAAATATTAAAAAGTAAGGGGCCAGAGTGATAGGACAGCTGGTAAGGGGGAGGGTATGGCATTTGCCTTGCATGCGGCAAACTGTGGTTTGATCTCTGGCATCCCATATGGTCCCCAAGCACCGCCAGGAGTAATTCCTGAGCAAAGAACCAGAAGTAACCCCTGAACATTGCCGGGTGTGACCCAAAAAAAAAAGTAATCTATGAATACATGAAAATACAATTTCACATATTGTATGAAATATACAATATATAGTATATATGCATACAAATATATACTATAAATAGTATTTAATTTATTTAATTGTATTAACTAGATTAAGAAACAACCTACTAGCAAGGTGGAGATAAAAAAAATCAAACTTAAGATGAATGATTTTACTTGTTCTACTTACAATAACAAATCGATGAACAATGGGAAGATAAGTGAAACAAGTGGTACTTACAATAGTATATGGGCTCTAAAAATTAATTTATTCACATAAATTACTTTCTGCTCCTATTAATTTTTAGAAACAGGTCACTAAAGAAATCTATAAAAAATGTTTTGCATAGATTTTATTCCTAATATCAAATCCTCCACAACACTTTTTTCTTCTTCCAAAAGATATGATGTCTCATTTATTTAATGTTTTTCCTTAATTTTAAATCATTTGGAAACTTGCATTTCTGTCATTTGTGATACTTCATTAGGACTCATGTTTCCCAGAATGCTTTCTTATAGGGACCCTGTGATACTTTTGGTTTGAACTTTAATTAAACTGTATTTCTTATGAAGTTGTTATTATTTGAGGACCAGTGTAATCTTGAGCTTCCTTTGTACTGATAGACTTTGGAGGAACATTTTTCCCCAAGTGATGAGTTAGGAGGTTAATAATGATTTAAACACTTCCCAAAAAGGGATCTACTTGTTATTCATTCTTTCCAGTACACCCTTCCACCTTGCTCTGCCATTGTCTACATGAAGTACAACAGCAGAATAATTGCTAAGTAGTTGGAGATCTTGAACCCAATTTACCAACTGTACAAAGTAGGAAAAAAGAAATTACATGAGCCATAGTTTCAATTATAAAATATTCATAGAACTGAGGTTCAATCTGTGTTACAATGACATGTTAATAAGACTTTTAAAAAGATAATTAAAAACATATTTACTCTTAGAATAGAATTTTAAATCTATTATTCTTAAAGTTACAGAAGACTGTAGTTTTGGATAATTTAAGTATGATATTATCAGGTATATACTTGCTTTTCTTCTGAAAATTTTTTCATTGTCAATTCTATATGGATAATTGTACTTTTCAGAATATCCTTATGGCAAAAGCAAATGTTGGTAGATATATTTTGATATGTACTTTTACCCTTCTACTGTAATATGTTTAATAGCAGCATAAATCACCTTCAAATTGATTGAATTTTATTTATAGGCAAATAAATATCACAGTCTCAGAACAATTACTTTGTTTAAAGGAACTGGGGAATTTCTAGGCTGAGTTGGATCCGGAAGTCAAGGTATCTGCAAAGAATTAATGAGCTATAATAGAATTAGAGGAGAAGTGTCTCTCCCATTATTTCCATACTCCTTCATTTACTCAGCCTAAGTGCCTGTGGAAAAAAATGTCACAGTCTCCTATCTTTACATGGAATTGTCTAGCATCAGCTGAAGATACTGGCTTTTGGACTCTGCTCTTTCAGTTTGCTGTTATATTACAAAATAGGCCATTTGGGGTGGAAATGTGTCTCCTAAATATCATAGGTATTATTATTGGACTTGTATTTTATGACTTTTATGTTTTTGACTGGTTTTGAAGCTTAGCTTGGCTTGTTATTCTACATGGAGAAGAGAAATGATATTTGTTCACTTTTAGTTTCCTAAGGCAGAACTCTGGAATTCATAGATATTAGCATTACAATGTATGAGTATCAGATTTTACAATGTGCTGTGGTCAATATGCAGATCTTGACCTCTGCATATTTATAATTTGCAGATTTTGCCATAATTCAGAGGTCACCATCACAAATTACAACTCAGTGAAGAAGCAGTGCTTGTATCATGTTGAAGCAAGCCAAAGGAGAGAAAAAGCATGTAGCATATAAAGAGCAGGCTAGTGGTCATAAGAACAGCTCTTTACCTATGTATTATTCGTACCTGAACTTCTTCAATTTAATCTTCTTTTACTGAAAATTTCATTTATAATTTGCAGGGAAATAGCCAACAGTGTCTTCTCTTTCTCAACAAACTATTGGACCAAATTCTGAATTCTGGGTGTTTTGGTATCCTGTGTGTATTCATGGATTTTGCTATTATTAGTCAGTCAATAATAGTGATCATTTTTGCTATCCTTCATCTTTAAGAATTAATTTTGAATTTAACTCTAGAGAGAGTTTTCTTTAGGTTTTATAATAAATTTTAACACATACAAATCAAGTACTTTATAAATGCAACTTAATACTAAGTATTTATAGCTTGGTGAGAAGTTTCAGCTTTACAGGTGAACTAAAAGAAAACAGGGAACTTTGTATATGTAGGAAATATGTGTTACTGAAATATCCTTAGGGACGTTGAATTCTTTTTAAGGGAATTACTTTTTGCTATTCTTTGCTTAAAAGGCATCAGCATTCCCTCATTCCTCAAGCCTTTTTCAAGATGGAGATATGTTTGGGTCATGTGACTCAAGTTGAGAAAGCAGAGTACATGAGTTGCAATTTTCTTCCTAGTGATATGAAACACCAATTTTCTGGGATAAACTATAAGTTCAGAGAAAATAGAATTTCCTAGCATGTCAATTTTGGACATTCTCTGAATGTCCAGCAAAGAAAACTGTGAATTGCTTCTGTCAGCATGACTGGCAGAGCTCTTAAAGCTGTTGACAGCTTGCAATTCCTTGTGCTGAAGTTCTAAATTATTGACATTATTATGCACCAACTTTCATGTTAAGGAAATAGAAAGAAATGAATATAAAATTTCAAATAAAACCTCATACTTAAATTATTTTTAGAAAAATATAGGCTGTTATTCAGTGATCACTGGATTATATCAGAGCTTTACACTTGAATCAAGCTTTAAGTATGTATTAAAATCTGAAGCAAACTCATGTGGTAGCTATCTACATGAATTTGTTTGGGCTAACATTATGTTATTAAATAGCCCCCTTGGAATTATGAATTTGATAATATTGATTTATGTTTTTACTCTATGGCTAAGGCTAAATGTGTTTTTAATTATGTGCTTTGAATTTTACAACTGTAATTTATCAGACTGTTTTCATGCATTAGCTAGGTGTATTTTTGCATACTAAAATTTTTATTCTAAAAAGTTAATTTGATTTATCAGAATTATATAATCCAGGTTCCAAGCTCCTGGCACTTATTTGTAATAATGTCTAATGCTGAATGCTACCTTTTGACTAATGACTTATTTAGTCTACTAAAATTAGATTTGGTTTAAACTCCAATTAACCTTTTGCTTTCTCTATGATATTAGAGTGTACTGTATTATTCCACCTTGATAATAGAGTGCAATTTTATTCTTTAATTTCTCTTTGAAACCAACTCTATTAAACTACCTTGACTCTTCTAACTTCAGATGTACTGCTGGAGTGACTAAATAACTCATTATAAAATAATATAATTACATTTATTACATTTCTAAACCTTATTTAGCTATGTTATTTTAAGAATGTAATTTGATCTTCATAAAATTATTAAGAATCAAATTTTGAAAACTTGGATGAATTTTTTATAGTCTATATTTACTCAACACTATTATTTCTTAGGTATATACTTTATGTACAGTTTAATTTAACAAAACTCGAATAAAAACACATGCATAATATGTGCTTTTTATTTTGTAGAATATTGGGGTAGGGAGAAATTATCACGATCACGATCACGATCTTCCCGTTAATCATCTATTTGCTAGAGCGGGCACCAGTAATATCTCCATATGTCCTGTCTCATGCCAGTAGAGCAAAGGGCATCGGCTTGCTACAGGAACATAAAAGAGCCTAAAACCATTATATTAGGTCATGGGAATGACCTAATATAATTGTTACTGGCATTTGGCATGTCAAATACAACACGAGCAGCTTGCTAGGCTTGCCGTGCGGGAGGCAAATTCTTTAAAAACCTCCAAATAAAGCATTTATTGATGAACGCGCTGGGCTGCAAGCGGCCGCCAAGCCAGGCTGTGATGGGCTGGTCGGTTGGGTGGAGTTCTGAAGAGAGGGAAGTCCGGATGTGGAAAATGGCGGCACCCATGGAGTGGGTGGGGGTCGTCTGGCTTGTTGTGAGGTTCTGCCGGGGTGGTGGGCCAAGGCTAAAACCCACCATGCCTCCCGACTGCCTCATGAACGGCTGGGCACAGGGAGAGCAAGGAACCGCTCTGCCCCATGTCTAAGAGTCTCTGGACCAGCATACCTGGGCCGGATTGAGGAAGAAACGGGAGAAATTATGGTAATGAAAAATCTTACAGGGATTGCAAGGGAAGACTGTGTAAAGTAGTGGGGCAACATATATAGCATATATAGGGCTTAACTAAGAGTGTATATATCAGGCAGATGAAAGGACAGGAAATAACTTCCAGACAGAGTGTTGTCCTGACCCCCTCCTCCTGTAGGGATCACCCTTTTGCATGCCAACCCACCACAGGGAGTCAGGAGAACCCCTCAAGGCTGTCCTTAAGGAGTTAGCAAGAGACCAAGAAGAGCACCAAGGCACCATTTACTTCTCCATCACTCTCTCTTACACCCCTCCCTTCTATCCCTGCTGGCAGTCCAGTTTCAGTGATTTGCTAAGAGCATTAAATGTTTCTGAAGGGCTATCAGCACAGCTGGAACTCTGTGTCATCATGTTTGCAAACTGTAGGTAGGGCCAAAGTTGAAACAATCTGTTTCGAGGTATGTGGGATTCCTGAGAATACTCTGCCTTGGCCTTCAAGGCTGGAGCTTTCTCACTGTCAGCTGGAGTTTTTCCAGAGCATCATGACCTCATGTAATTCCACAGCGAGGGTCACGTAAACAAGGGGCAGCCTAATGAAAGAGTATCATAGATATGGAATATTCAAGTCTAGAGTAATGGTGCATGGTATGTGTGCATTGAGGGAGATGGAGTAGAAAGATGGCAATGTGAGATATAACAGAGTATGAAAAGCTCGATATCCACAATCATGCACGGTGAACCTAAAATATTAAAATATTTTAAACTGAATTATTTTTAGAAATGTCAAATAATGTATGCAAAGACTGTATTATCCCTTCTCTGCTACTTGTATTATCAGTAATTCCCCACACCATCTGGACATAGGATGATTGTCAGGGTTATAGGGTAATGTGAGAGACAGGGTGAAAAATCCAACTGGATGCAGGTAGCTTCCTTTGATGTCTAAAACTATCAAGATAGCAAACCAGTTAGCACAATTGCTGAAGATTCACATTTTATTATTGGGATTACAGGTAAATACATACATTGTGAATAAGACCAGCCTTATCAAAGAATTTCCTTCTCTGCTAAGTTTCACACCTATATATTTTCTTGAGTGTATGAAGGGGAGTCAAGAATAATTCTGGATACCTAGCCATTACTCCCTGCAAGACCTCCAATCCTGAAAGTACTTCTTACTGTTGGATCAGACTCAAGACCCAGCCAAATGAATCATATAATGAGCCAGTTGCCATGCAAAAGTAAGGGAGTTTTATTTCTGGCTTAAACTGGGGTCCAAGTCCCTGAATGACTGACACAGTGGCACCCAAGGATCGAGGACCCCGACACATGACATTTTACACCTTTTATAGCATCAGCTTACATAACTGGCATTTCTTTTGTGGTTTAGCAGTTAACTTCCAGTTCGCACAATTTTAGCTGTTGAGGCACGATGTAATTGGTTAGGGCCCTTTATGTGGTTAGGGGACTTTCCATCTAGCATCTGGCTGGCCATTGGAGCCCAGTTGTTCCAGGGAACCTGGAAGTTATTTCATTCCAGGAGACTGCATGGACTACAGACTGAAATTTAGGTCTGTAGTTCATGCAAAGACCTGTTATGGCTGCACTTAAGTGACTTCGCTCTTTGCATTCCTCCCTTTTCCTTGTGAATGAAAAAGCATCCCTGCTTTAAAAGATTCTGCTCACCTTCAGGGGTAAAAATCGAACTTAGGGATAAGTACTGCTGTCTAGGCACTAATAGCCTAATGGTGCTAAGCCAGTCCTTCACGAATAGTGCCCTTAGTGACTTTATTTGGGCCTACACTTGAGCTTTCCCTCTCTATTACCAAGCGAATGGTGAACAGCAGTCCCTGGTCATACCCTGTTTGGTATAACCGCAATCCCCAAGTTCTCCCTGCTTCCCAACTTGAAAAATTCTTTCCTTCTGGTGTCCAATTAATGGCTATTGGGTTACAATCAAAAAGAGGAGCAGCGACTGTAAAGAAACTTTGAAGCTAGGGGGGCCTGAGGAACCCTTACAACTTGGATTAGATCTTTTACTGGAGGGGTCCAGTGGACAGTCCCTGTGGACTCACATCCCCAGGTCTTACAATAAAAAGGACTCTGCCCCCTCCACACTGAACTACTTGCGATCTGCTTCTCCCCCATCCCGGCAAACATAAAAAGGGGTACTTAGCAGGGCATGTCGGTTGAGCACATGTCCACATCCTGGGCCTCGGCCTTTAACTGAGTGGCAAGGTACAGCCCCCGACCCTCTCCACATTCTGGGCGCCCCTTGGATGTCACGGACCAGTCGCTGATGTCCCAAGAACCGGCTGCTAGTCGACAGAGATCAAACTGGAGTTCTGGCCACCAGGTCCCTTTAGGGTGGTGACCCGACGTGGAGTTGGCGACTTCTCCAGTCACGGTATTGATGATGCTCCAAGTCAATCTCACGGGGGCATGTGGGTTTCCCAGGGTATCTACCACCCATCCCACTGTTAACAAAACTGTTATTAAAGGCCTGTTCATTCTTTCGGCTCCTAGGTTGTCCTGGGGTGCACTTCAGGCGGATCTTCAGAGGGTCGACAGGATCAGCAGACACCTTCCACTGGTCGGGTTGTATTTGTAATAAGTCCTTCTGAGTCACCAGCCGAGTGCGGGTACAGTGAATCCAAGCAGTGATTCTTCCCACCTTAAGGGCAGTAGGGGTGAAAAGAATGATTTGATAAGGCCCTTTCCATCTGCATTATAGAGTTTTAACCAGTGCCTTTTTCCCCATATCCAGTCACTGGGGTTTAACTCAGGAGGTTCCGTGGGAGCAGTATCCTTCCCCTGGTTGTATGCCTCCTGGATAGCTGGCCACACTTTAGCATGGACCCTCTGAATAGCTTGGAGGGTTGTGGCCAGGTCCTTCTGCCCCTGAGCTATTTTCTTCCCTGTTCCACCTGGATGGAGAGGAATAGCGGGGTAGATGACCATACAGACTTTCCTAGGGGTCAGGTTGTTTCCTCGCCTGTTTCCCCTGGGTGGAGAGGAATAGCAGGGGAGAATGACCATACAGACTTTCCTAGGGGGTCAAGTCGTTTCCTCCCCTGTTCCCTCTGAGTGGAGAGGGACTAGTGGGGTAGAATAACCATACAGAATTTCATAGGGTTTCAGGTTCAGTACATAAGGGGTTTTTCGCGAGTGGAACAAGTCAGAAGTAAGGATTGCCACCCAGTCTCCACCAGTCTTTATTGCTAATTTAGTTAGAGGATCCTTTAGGGATCTGTTCATCCTTTCTCCCTGGCCTCAACTCTGGGGATAATAGACACAATGTAATTTCTAGTCAGTCCGTAGTGCCATGGGTAGTCCCTGTACTGTCTGAGCAACAAAGGCTAGTCTATTGTCTGACCCTATGAAGTGGGGGATTCCACATCTAGGCATTATTTCTTCCAAATTTACCTTGGTTACTATCCTAGCCATTTTTTTCTTGGTTTGGAAAGCCTCTACCCATCCTGAGAAGGTGTCCACAAACACAAGCAGGTACCGATACCCTTAGTGGCCCGGTCTTACCTCAGTGAAATCTATCTTCCAGAAGGTTCCCGGTGCCGTCCCTGAAGCCGTTTCCCAGGGTATTTGCTCCCTTCACTTGGCCTACTCAACTGGCATCCTTACAGTCTTCTGCTGTAGATTCTGTGGTCGTTCTGGCGGAAGCAAACTTAATCTGGGTGGTTTCCAGGAGCTGAAGTATTTACTTAACACTGAGGTGGGAGGGGGGCGTGTGAGCTCTCCAGTAGGTGCCGCCCAGGGCCAGAGGAATCAGGAGCTGCCCCTCCTCATTTCTCCACCAAGAGTCAGTTTGGCCCATCCCTTCCTGTTCATTGATCCATCATAGGTCCTCCCCCGAATAGTCTAGTTGTGGAGGCAATTGCCCATTCCTGGAGCTGGGAGACTGACCACCAAAGTCTCAGTTGAGAGGACCCCAAGGCGGCCCGCCTGGCCTCATCTACCCTTCGGTTACCCACAGCCTCTGGGCTATTCCCCTTCTGGTGTCCGGGCAGTGGACAACTGAAAGTTCTCTTGGCATAATAAGAGCTTTTAGGAGGATTATAATCGCCTCCTGTGTTTAAGGTCCTTTCCTCGGCGGTGACGAGTTCCTGCTCCAAGTTAACAGCTTTGAGTACATGGGTCATGGCAAAGGCATCCCGGTTGTCAGCATATAGTGTAACGGCTTTCCTTCGGCCAGTGTCAGTGCCTTGGTCAAGGCAACCAATTCTGCTTTTTGAACCAAGGTGCCTGATGCCAGTGGTGAGGACCAAACAACTTTATCTGGACTTACACTGCCGCACCAGCATACCTTTTATCTTCCTCCACAAAGCTGCGACCATCTGTGAACTAGAGATTTTTCTCTGTTAGTCAGTGGAGGGTCCCTTAATTCCAAGCTGTTGCATTCACAGTGTCAAGGATCTCCTGGCAGCCATGCCGTGGGGGGTGGGGGTGAAGGGGCGGGCAGGTGAAGCCGGATTCAGGACTGCTGAAGCGGTACATCCAGCAACAATCCCTGCCAATGGGCCAGCTTAGTGTTGTTGCTCGATCGTCCTGGGGGGTTGTTTAAGAGTCTCCTCAATAGTATGGAGAGTGGTTATACCCAATTCCTGTCCCAGATTCCTGTCCTACATCTTTTACCAGGCATGCTGCTGCTGTTGTTATGCGAAGGGAGGGAGGCCATCTAGCCACTACTGGATCCAGCTGCATAGACAAAAAGCTTAGTTCTCCTTTTTGATCCACAAGAAGGTCTGCCTCTCTTTGGTGTAGTCATATAGGGGCCTGGTGATTTCAGCTAACCGAGGAATCCAGAGTCTGCAATATCTGGCTGACCCCAAGAATTCCCTAACCTTCCTTCTGTTATACAAAAAGCTTAGTTCTCCTTTTTGATCTACGAGAAGGTCTGCCTCTCTTTGGTGTAGTCATATAGGCACCTGGCAATCTCAGCTAACAGATGAACCCAGAGTCTGCAATACCTGGCTGACCCCAGGAATTCCCTAACCTTCCTTCTGTTCATGGGAACTGGGATGGACAGGATAGTTTGCTTCACAGCTTCAGTTAGCCACCACTGCCCCTCCTTCAGTTGGTATCCATGGTAAGTCACTTTGGTCTGGCAGATTTGGGCCTTCTTAGCACTAGCTCTGTACCCCAGCAAGCCCAGAGTCTGGAGCAAGTCCTCTGTTCCTTTCAAGCAGCTGGTCTGGTTGGGGTGGCTAATAAAATATCATTCACACACTGCAACAGGGTAAGTTCCGGGTGGGTTTGTTTATGCTCACCTAGGTCCTCATGCAGAGCTTTGTTAAAGATGGTGAGGGAGTTTTTGAATCCTTGTAAGAGCTGGTTCCCGTCAGTTCTCCAGTAATCCCAGAGGTCTTGTTCTGTCACTCAAAGTCCAACATCTCCTGCCTCTGGGGGACCAGTGGAAAGAAAAAAAATGCGTCCCTCAAGGTCAATACTGTATGCCACTGATGGGTGGGTGGTAGGGAGCTGAGAATGGTAAAAGGATTAGGCATGTAGAGTGTATGTCCAGGACCCTGGTATTTACCTCCTGGATATCTTGTACTGGTTGGTAATCGTAGGTACTGGGTTCCCTTACTGGGAGCAGTGGTGTATTTTAGGCTGACTGGCATCTCCTCAGAATTCCCAAATCTAGCAACCCTCGGATATAGGGGGTTAGGACTCTTCTAGTTTCCACAGACACTAGGTATTGCTTTACTCTGGTGAGATCCACTCCGGGTTTCAGTTCAGTAAAGAGCCAGCTGGGGAGATGCTTAGCCAGGTCCTCCCATTTCTGCCTATGTCTGGGGAAATTTTTTGTATGCACATATATATGTCCACCACAGTCAGGATTGGAACTGCATGTAGTTGAACTGCTCTATCCGTGATAGGGTCAAAATCTGCAGCAGCTTTCCCTACTGGTCAGTCACTAAGATTTTCCTTGGCTCAAAGAAGACTTCAGCCCCCACCTTGGTCAAGATGTCTTGCCCAAGGAGGTGTGCCAGGCAATCGGTTTCACCATAAAGGAATGAGTTACTTGTTCTGTACTGAGGTTCACTTTACAGTTTGTGGTCCACCCATCGGGCGTTGCTCCTGTAGCCCCCTGTACCCAACTAGTTTTGAAAGACATTTTTCCTTTGTATTTCAGAAGCACTGAATGCTGCTCCAGTGTCTACCAGGAAGTCCATTGGGTCCTCCTCCACTTTACGGATTACCCTGGGCTTGGGGAGGGGATCCGAATCCTTTAGTCACTATCTTAACCGGAACCAGCCAAAAGGATCTGGTCTGTTTTAGGGCCTCTGAATTTTGTTTTGTTTTTATTTCATCTTAGTGAATTCCTGCATATAATGTCTTTTTTCCTTGCAATAGGCTCATTGATCCTTGTCTAGATTCTTGGCCCAAGTTTCTCCTTTCTCCGGGGACTCCTTCCTTTAGCTTCTCCTCTCTTGTGTTGTGGCAGCTAGCAGGATCTTTGCCATTTCCCTGGTCTGCCACTTCCTTTCAGCTGCCCTATACTTTCTATCCACTGGTCTTATTCTCTTGTCCCTTTCTTGCAGAGTCTCCCTAGTATTATATACTCTTTTGGCCACTGGCAAGAGGTCCTGAATCACTTTCTCCTAATCTCTCTACTTTCTGTAACTTTCTTTTACTCTCCAGTACAGTCTGGTTAGGGAAAGCCATGATGATTGCAGTCCTGCTCTCCAAGGCTTCAGGGGACATGGGGGATGTTGCCTAAATACCTCCATAATCCACTCCAAAAGGCTGCTGGGTTCTATCAGTCCCCTGCCTGATATCATCTACCTTAGTTAAATTGGTCAGCTTTCTTGCAGCCCCCTAGAGACTGGTCATTAGTGTCTGGCAATAGACCTGTAGCTTTCCTATCTTCCACCAAATTATGGTCCCACTAAGGCCTCACCAGAGGAAAACACCTGTTGAATGAGGTCAGAGATCTGGGAAGGTCCCCTGTCTACCTCATGGACAAGTTTCTTGGCTTCCGTCTGGATGTGTTCTCTGTGGTAAAGAGAACCTGTAGCAACTGAAAGCAGTCATACCAGGTGGGATGGTGCTTAAAGAGAACTGAATCAGCGGTTAATCAGATCATTTGGGTTGTCAGAAAACCAAGCATTTTTTGGTGCTTCCAATTATATACATCAGAGGTGGAAAAGGCCAATATTGGAGAACCTGGAACCCATCTTGTTCAGTGGGGCCAACATTTCTAAGGGGAAAACAGTGGAATCTGGCTGTGTTCTAGAGTGGCTGCTACTGTCTATCTTTGGGTGTGGGAGACTGGTCCTGCCTCTAGGGCAGAGAGAGGCCACAGTCCGGCTGCTGCAAGAGCTTGGGGATGGTGATACAGAAGAAGGGGCCTCTGGGCCCAGAAAAGGATTTGCTTCCAAATCCAGTTCTATGAGGTCAGGGTACAGAGGATCCTGTAAGTCCTGGGGTGCCAAGGGCATGGGATGGAGAGGTTTAGAGGAGGCCTTGCCCAGGGAAGACTGAGACTTGGCTTTGTCCTTTGTTACCAGGATTCTAGAGGAAGGAGATTGTGCTGGGTGTAGAAAGGCCTTCAGCCATTTGGGAGGGTGCCTCCACCTCATCCTGCCAAACCAGCATATAACGATCTGATCTGGGTGGCCTAAGGGAGGAGAGGTGAAGATAATAGATTTCACCTGTAAAATAGTAGATTAAAGATTCCCGTCTGTGGCCACCTGTTGCAACTGAAAGCAGTCATACCAGTGAGTGGTTCAACCTTAAAGTTGAACCACTCTGTGCTGCAGAAAGTAATACATTTCTGCACTAAGATTATGCGCTCTTTCCCTATGTGTTCTGGTTCATCATGAGTGGCAGGGGGTAGCCTGTACTTGTCCCATTCCTGAAAAAATGAATTATTAAGGGGCTGCACAGTGACATAAGACTAAGACAGGCAATGAAAGTGAAGACAAAAATATGAACAGGAGTAGATAGACAGAGATCATCCCAGAAAACTGACCCGGGATTTCTCTCACTTACCTTAAATCATATTTATTGATTTAAAACTCTGGGTTGTTCTTACCTTGTTGTTCTCACAGTTTTAGCTCCTGATACTTTATGTGGTGCAGCACTGTTAGTAACTCAGTTCTTGAGTTCACCTTCAATTGGGTGATCATTTTCCCTACTGATATTTATTATTTATCTTTCCTATTTTAAGTATCTGTTATTACTTTAACCATTGTCAGTACCAATATAATTTTTGATTATGCACTAGTTTTGTATCTATAATTTGATCTCTGATTATTTTTATTTTAATTTTGTGAACCTAATAACAAGTCTTTGCATTGTAGTAAAGTAGTCAAATGCTATTTTAAGATTATTGAACAAGACCAGTGTGAATTGCTTAAGTTTGTATACCTGTATGTGTATAAGTATGTGTATATGGCAAACAAAGAGTTAAGCACTTGCATGTGAGTCATGAAGGAAATAGAAAGTTTGAAGATTCCATTTAAGTTGTTTTTTTTTCCTTTGGATAAATATTATTTTTTCAGTTAGAATAGTAGGTGCTGTGTTCATAAAAAATACATATATACTTTTGGAAACGCTGGGAAATATCCTAACTGTCCTGTGTGACCTTTAACAAAGTTTTTCTCAACTCAAATTCATAAGACTCTGTAGGTGAAAATTGTGCAGATGGGTGAGCCACATCATGAGATTAGGGAGTTACAGGAAGGGAATTAGGTTGGAAGAGGGCCATGGTAGGATAAAGGTTGAGAAATACTGCTCTAGCTTATGAAGGGAAACAGATGCTTGCTTAGAACATGGTTTTAATTATTTTATACTAAATTTTGAAAAACACTGCTTTTTAAAGAATAGGATCATTTTTAATTGAACATAGTATTTGTATAGATGCTGATAGTATTGCCATATAGTTTATAATAATTGCTATCTATAAAAATGTTTCACTGTAACATTGGACAGTTTCATATACAATAATTCTACATTAGCAGTGTGGTAACTTTGATGGTTTGTGTTTCTTTGACTCACAAAGTGTTCTTAAGATATTGATAGAAAAATGGATTTGGAAGAAATCTAGAAGTCATTTCAATTTGGTGAACTCTAGTCTAAACATGTATGACAAAGTTCAGAATAAGAATGCAAAATGAAGTAAGAGTGAACTTTTTGTTAGTGGTAATTTGGTTTATTTTGGGGTCATTAAAATTGTTCCCCAATAAAACATATCCTTTATCTGAATATTAAGTCCATAATAAAATCCCAGAACATTCTCAAATGAAAAATAAAGGTAAAGCATATTCAGATTTGTCTATTTTAATCTTTATCATTAGCGGTCTTGAATATGTCAATCAGTGTTTTAATCAAAATAGACCATAAAATTATTGACTTAAATAGATATCATGAATTAGTTGATATCAGAAAAATCTGATTAATTATAGTTAAAATGTTCCTATTTATGTAATAAAATTTGTATATCTTGAACTAAGGTATTTGGTGATATTGTCTACAATTACATTTCATTGAAATGAGATAAAAATATTTCCTTATATAAAAATTTTCTTTTACAGCTGGTTTAGAGATTAAAATATAGAAAAGAAATCTATTATAAAGCTATAATGCTGTCTCCAGGGGATAGAAATACTTCTAACAGGAAACATTTCTATTATTTACCATATAGGAAATTTTATGCTTGCTTCTTTCTGTTACTACCCTATGAAAAGTTATGCAAAAAACAAAATATATGGATAGAATAGTGACTAAAGTTATTGTTATTTATTGTTTACTTTTGTATTTTTACCACACATTTAGGCATAAGACTGGGGGGGTAATTGGGGTAGCTTCAATATTATAAATCCAGACTTTAAATAGACTATTATAAATTTATTATAAATCCAGAGTTTAAATAGACTCTTTTGATACTATTTAAAAGATTCTGGATAAGAGAGAATTTAAAGTTCAGATAAATTTATTCTTCTTATGACTTTTCATAGATAGCATTAACATAATATTTCACAGAACACAGCTATAGTTTTTGGTTCTATTGAAACACAATATGGAAGAAGGAAAGAATTTATTATCTAAATATAATACCAGAGGATCCTGTTTATCAACTTTTAAGATGCTCTGTCCTGAAGACTAAAAGTAGCAACTAGAAAGTTCTAATGCTGTTGGTTCTTCAACTATTTTGCCTTCCTATTCTTCAGGAGCTCCAATAATTAAGTTGTTCCTCTTGGTTTCATCCCATATGGTATGTTCTTAATTTCTTTTTTAGAGCTTTTTCCATCTTCTTTTATTTTCTAGATGTTTCTCACATATCATCTGGTGCTCCTTGATCTTTTACTCAGCTGCTGTTATTCTGCTTGGGTCCTTTATTGCATTTTTCATAACACCAACCCTATTCATCATTTTTTAAACTTCAGACTATAATTTTTCTCATTTATACTCTCATGTGTTCTTGTGCTTTGCTGATTGGTACCATATTTCTCTGAGCTAATGAAACATCCTCAACGTGGTGTCACTAAAGTAATTCTCTTGAATTTGGAGAACTGGTTGTTACTGTTGGACATTTCCTTCTTTTTATTTGAACTCATTGCATTGAGCTTGATAATTTTACATATCTTTCCCACTGGGTGCCGTGGTCCTGATGTATTACGGATGGATCTTTCTGGTTAGCAGCCCTGTTAATATGGAGGTGGCCATTTAAGAAGATGGTGCAGTAGGTCTGTCATGGATGCTTTCAGGACTGAGCTGGGATTATGGGAATCCACTTCCAGACCAATAAAGGCCCTGTGATGTCAGCTGAGAGGTTAAGCTCACCTGGGGTGATAAACTGGATTAGAAAAGAATGTGGATGTTCAAGAGATGTAGAGGTGGTTGCCAGAGAATATATAATTTCAGTTTTCAGGAGCCAAACAGGCTGTTTTCTCTTATGAACAATGAAGATGGTGATGTAACCTGTACTGTAGGTTAGAGGATATTAATTATTATGAAATACTTAGAATAAGTTCTGATACAATAGTGGGTGATTAAAAAGTTTAGTTTTTGAGAGTTATTTAATATTAAAGCTTTTCTTCACCTCTTGTTCTTTTTTTCATTTTTACTTTTCCATGTGTAATATCCTTTGTAATCACTAAAAAGTACAGGTAAACTGATTAAACAATCTCAAACTCAATTCTAAAATAGTCGGTTCTGGGTTAGAGCAATACTGAAGCAAGTAGGTCGCTGTCATTGTTGGCTGCCAACAGGTTTCTAGACCTGGCACCACATATGATCTCCTGAGTCCCATCACGAGGCCTCTGAGTACAAACAGACACACATATATATATATACACACACACACACTACATTATTTATATTAGTTAGCAAAGTGAAGGCTACTTGCCATCAGTGGAGTTTAACATCACATTATCACTGTAATGAATGCTTGGAATGAATGAGTATATCCTAGAACCCTCTCCTGAAAGTGGACCATGGCACAGAGGGTAAGAACTTTAGCCTAAGACCACACAGCCAGGTACTAATAGTTCCAAGCTTATAACTTTCCTTCCTTTTGAATCTGTCTATTCTTTTTATAAATTGTTTCCCAAACTTCTTTTTTATTAATTAAAGAGACAACTCTTTTCAAGAGTACAGGTAAAAAAAATCTACTGCTTAGTCTTTGTGTAAATATGCTGAGTTGAAAAAGCCAAAAGACACTTGACTGTAAGATTTTGTTTAATCATATTCTACATTGGATGCCAGAAAACTGAAGCAAGAGGAAGGCAGCTCTTATGAATAAAGTGTTCACAGAAAAAAGTGCTTGTTCCTGGCATATGGTAGTCTTAAGCATGTGTGTCATTTCTTCCTGATTTAATCTTGATTTCTTGAATGTTTGAAGGGTTCTAAGAAATCAACAGTATATTTCAGCTGAAGCAGAGAGGGAGTTTGACCTGATTACAGTACTCAATGGTGAGTCCTTCAAGTTATTCTCAGAAATATCACTTAAAATTGACCTAATTTTTAAGATTAAAATTTCTAGTGGAATTTGAAAAATATAGTAACATTATGTATAATCAATTGTATTTTGGTTAAAGAAGTGATATTTTGTAAACAAAGAAGCTTTAGCCCAATTTTTAATTTAAAGAATATATTTTGCAAGATTAAAAAATAATAAATAAAAAACCAATCAGGATTCAAACTATCAGTAGAAATAATGCCCTCTTTTGTAAAATGTTGCAGTGAAATAATTCGAGTTAAAAATTTAGAATGTTAATCTATTCATCATAAAGGATTGCAAATTTCATAAGTCTAAACATATTTCTTGGGGTCAGAGGGAAGGTATAGCTCTTTTTTTTTTTTTCTTGGGTCCCTGGCGTGCTCGGGTTTCTCCTGGCTCTGCCTCAGGAATTACTCTGGCGGTGCTCAGGAGACCTATGGGATGCCGGGGATCGCCCTGGCTGGCACGGCCGGCCGCCGGCCGCCCTCCGCGGGCCCGCCCGAAGGTATAGCTCTTAAAGCAATTGCCTTGTAAGTGATTGATCAGAATTTGAGGAGTGATCCCTGAGAAGTGCTGGGTGTGGCCCAAAGATAAAAGAGAAAACCTCTTAATTATAGTCTGTTTAGGAATTGCAGGGGACCCCAACAACATTAGGGTTTGAGTTCCCTGGTTATCCCAGGGACTGATGGCCAATGAACAAAATCCACAAGTTCAAATAATCAAAAAGCTCTTTAGTTCCCACCAATGGGTAAACACACTCTGCTACCCCTACACTGGCTTGCAGACTCTCTCAGACCTAGAAATCTTGATTTCTAGACCAAAACCTAGAGAGCCTTGAACATGTGCTCTGACCAAGAATCCCCCCCCCCCACACACACACCTATATATCTCTCTTGACCCAGCAAGCTCCGTTGATTCTCCTCCTGCAAAAGCAAAATACCCTCAGACTTTCCCCTTGGGCAGGGCAGCATCACCAAAGACAAAAAAGAACTTTTAGGTGCAGATTCCAGGTGGGTCACTCCTCTGGATCAGGATGCAAATGTCAGGCCTAGTCCCTTCCTCCCAGATTATTCAAACACTGTTAGAAGGGGATGGTATAAAGAATTACACCTTACCTAAAATATGTATTTTCTTGGGGAAAATTTACCTCACAATTTAAACACTGTCCTTCATACTAGGTGCTATCTCCATCCCCACAAGGTCCTTTGTTCTTTTTTCTCTGCTCCAGGGTAAATTCTAAGTGCTCTGCTCTCTGTTTATTGGAAGATTTTATAGGCTTGTCTTAGGACAAACTAGCAAGACCTTGCCTTTTTTCTTTGTAGAGCTAATTTCCTAAAAGTATGTCCCATAATATAGCCAGGATGGCTTTTCCTGGTACTGTCCAGTCCCACACTGGGACTTTGGGGGTAAAAGAAAATAATATCCAATCTAGGTATAACTGGACATATAGTAAGACTATGATTGAAATCAAGGAGCCATTAGAATCAAAGTGTCTCATTTGTATCTGCCACATTCTCTTTCAACTGTTTAAGAGAGAGATCTCTTTAGCATAAAGCTCTGGCCTAAAGGCATGTACTTGGCTTAAGCAGAAAAGATCCAGATCATGGCATCTAGGTAGCTCTAGATTTATAACCTTTTTAATAATTACAACATGGTATGCTGAGTTATATTTTAATATAAACTAATTTTGAAAATGGATTCCTAAAAGATATTTCTTCTGAGTAATGAAATTTAGTCACCTTACTGACACTTGTGTATTTCTAGTATTGTCATATTAGTGTACAGAAATAAGAAAGGATGGGTGTTGGATGACCTGGCCTAGCTAATTTAGGATCTTTTTTGTTTAATCTATCTACTGTTTAAGCTATTTACATGTTCTTAACCCTGCGTTCATTCTAATTAGATCTCTCTTCTGTGTAAACAGTGATGCAGGGTGTGACAGAGTCATTTGACTCTGAAATAACTTCTGATATATTACTATAATCTCTACTGTGATTTCAATACTGTCTAGATTAGGCACAATTCCTCTTAATACCCACTGGTCCCAGCATGGGACATTTAGAATTTATCAGGAGACCACCATCTGGCTACATTGAGACTACCGTTTAAGATTAAAGAAAGGTTCATGCTAGTTCGCCTTCAAGCAGATGAACATAACTCTTTCAGTAAACAGAGGACAAGAATGTCACTATAACAGAGGTCTCATCAAGAACCTGGTGTAGATTATAAATAATAAGGACCATGTGGGTACCATCTAGATTGCATGTAGCCCGTGAAATGATGTGTTTCTCCCCATGAATATACATCCACTAAGATGTATTTCTTTATACTAGCCCTCTTTTTCTCTACAGTGTTTTGAAATAAGAGACAATCTCAGAGGAAGTGACTGGTCCCTGGCATAATCATTTACTTAGACCTATAACAAGTGTGGCACTACCCTAATGTGGCACCACCTTACATTTACACCTAGAAGCTGACTCCTTGATCTTTGTTGACACAACCCTCCCTGAAGATAGGATTACTTTTTGGATATATAAGCGAACTGACTTGAGGTACATTCATCCACTTTGGTGGGAAACTTGAGATTGAGATTGAGTGCATAGTGGAGTACTGACCAAGGGTTAGAGGTCCTGGAAATCCCATTATCTTGGACGTAGTAGCAGAGTTTGTTATAGGAAAAAATATTATGGAATGCGCTGGACTGCTAAGTTTTTATCCATCCCAAAGCAAAAAAAAGAAAGGCGTGTTAGTGAAGCTAACACTGGAGAAACTTACATGAGTAGACCTAGTATAAAAAAGTTTTATAGATTTGTGATAGACTTATTCTACAGAGACTTAATATGTCAGTTACTTAATGGGAACATATTTTAATTGATTTTTGTTACATTCAGATTGTCATCTATAAAATAGGTTCATATTTCCTATTTCCATGTTTTTGGAGTAATATATACATATGTAAATAGATATATGTAAGATGCAAGGAAGATATGTTCATACTATCTCTTCCTAAGTATGGGAATTCTAAATAACGTATTAATGATATCCGAGAGGAAAACTCTTGGAGAGTATGAATGTGTTTCTACTAGCAGGTTTTATGTCCTAACTTTCCAATATGGCTTTCTGTTGTTCAGTATCTGGCAGAACAAGTATTATCTCTAGGCTCCTTCAAAAAGAATATGATTCTTTTCCTTCTTTTTGCCCTAAGTTGCATAATAGATGTAAGGCTGAAAGAAAATTTGTGCAGGTCAGACTTTACATTTTTTCTTAGTATATTTGCCAATGCAATTTGAGAGAAAGACACAAAAGGATGCCTTTGTGAGCTATATTACGGACTAGCACTTCACTACCAGGATCTCACAATTCTACAAGAAAGTGATCATTGATGTAAAAGAGGGTTCGGCAGGGTGATATCATTTCACCAAAACCCTTCAGCACCACCCTCAAGAATGTCATGCGACAATTAGAATGGGAAGGAATGGGAGTGAAGATAGACAGTCAGCAACTAATCCACCTACGCTTTGCTGATGACATCACTCTAATAACACCAAACATTAGCCAAGCCACACAAATGCTGGCTTATTTCGACCAAGAATGTGGAAAGATAGGCCTACAGCTAAATCTCAACAAAACAATGTTCATGAAAAACTAACTAGTTCCAGATGCTCCATTTACTCTCAATGTAACAAACATCTCTGAATAGCAGTTATGTGTACCTAGGTCAAAGAACTCAACATGATGAACGACCTTGCACCTGAGCTGTGCAGGAGGAGGAGAGCGGAGTGGAACATCAAAGAAATAGCTAAAAAAGACAAAGAACCTCTGGCTCCAGGTACATCTCTTCGACTCCACCATTCTTCCTGCATTAACACACGCCTCAGAGACCTGGGCCCTAGAAAAGCAGGATGAGAACGCTATTCGGATGGTCTCCCAAAGATAAGTCAAAAGAGCTATTCTTGGAATATCATGCGTCACTCAAGTGAGAGAAGGAATCCGGAGTTCCAACCTATGAACGATCAAGAGTCAGGGACACGCCCCACAGGTGTGTGTGTGTGTGTGTGTGTGTGTGTGTGTGTGTGTGTGATCCTTAGCGTCTCCGTGGACCAAATCAGCCCCAGGGAACAGCCTGAACTTCCATCAGTGGGAACCAAGGCAAACGGCCTTGGTTCCACCCCGGACCCCTTGGGCCCTATGCTTCATCGATTTGCTCGAGTGGGCACTAGTAACATCTCCATTAGTCCTGTCACAAGCAAGTGCAACCCAAGGGCATCTACTTGCTACAGGGACAGGAGGAGCCCGAAACCATTCTTCAGGTTATGGAACTGAGGTCCATAATTGTTACTAGTTTTTGGCATAAAAGTAAATAAAACACGATAGCTTGCCAGGCTTTGCCGTGTAGATGGTATAGTCTCAGTAGAAGGCTCTCAACCTGAGCATTTACTGATGACACCTAAAGGGGGGAAGATCAGGTTTTCTCTTTGAAGGAGCTCTGAGGAACTATGGAGTCTGGATGTTGAGAATGACTAACTGCATGATGTGTGGTTTGTTCTGGCTTCTTGCCAGGCACACTGGTATCAGTTAAAACATGTTTATAACTGTTTACTATGTAAAATGTGAAAGAAATTGGGAAGAACCTTATGCAAAATTCAGTATCCTGTAAAAACACTGCATGGCCGCTTTGTGGCCTTGCACCAAGGGACATGTGGGTCTGGCGTGGGTGGGTCTCTCTCTTCCAGGGCAACTGGCATGGAGGGGGGAGAAAAGGGCAAGGCCCTAAACTCCACTCCGAGTCTGGGCAGTATGGTCTCTACCCCGCTCATCAGAGCAAACCCTTGGAGCAATGTTAGACCCGGCCAGGGGATGGCCAAGCCCCCTTACCGGGAGGTCAGCTCCATGGGTTGCTTCCACATGGGGCTGGCCGAGGCAGCCGGCCCTAAAAGAAACACATCTGAATAATCAGAACAAACACAGACTCAAAGTCAAGGGTTGGAAGTCCATTCGCCACCCAAACAACTCCTCCAAAAGGCTCGGGCCATATTAGTTTCAGATAATAGAGACTTCAGGATGAAAAAGGTTAGAAGAGAACGAATGCCATTTCTTATTAATTAAGGGGTATGTACTACTAAACATATATGCACCCAACGAGGGGCCAGCAAAATCACATAAAACAACTGCTAAGAGACCTCAAAGAAGACATTAACGGTAACACAATAAGAGTTGGAGACTTTAACACTGCTCTAGCAACTATGACTAGATCAACAAGACTGAAACTCACCAAGGAAATATTGGCCCTGAAGGAAGAAATGGAAGAAAGAGAGCTAGTGGATATAGCCACGGCTTTTCAAGCTAAAAAAGCTGAATACACATTTTTCTCTAGTGCACATGGAACATTCTCCAAGATAGACCACATGCTGAGCCATAAAGCATAACTCAATGAAATAAAAAAGATAGAAATTGTGTCAGCTATCTTTTCAGACCATGATGCACTGAAAATGGAAGTTAACCAGTACACAGAAACAGGGAGTCAAACCAAACATCTGGAAACTAACAGCTCACTCCTGAACAACAAATGGGTCATAGAAGAAATCAAACAGGAAATCCAAAGATTCTGGAAACAAATGAAAATGAAGACATCAACTATAAGAACTTGTGGGACACGGCAAAAGCCGTGTTAAGAGGGGAGTTTATAGCTCTGCAAGCATTCATCAGGAAACAAGAAAGGGCCCACATAAATAACCTGAATGCAGAGCTGAAGACATTAGAAAAAAGACCAACAAAAGGAGCCCATCCCAGGCAGGAAAAAGAAATAATAAAACTTAGGGAGGAAATCAATGAGTTGGAAACCAAAAAAAAAAAAAAAATCCAAAAGATTAATGAAACCAAGAGCTGGCTCTTTGAAAAAATAAACAATATTGACAAACCATTGGCATGACTTGTAAGAACAGGGAAAGAGAGAACCCAAATAAACAGAATCAGAAATAAAAATGGTGACATCACAACAGAAACCACAGAAATCCAAAAGATCATCAGAGATTACTTTGAGAGCCTGTATGCCCTGAAACATGAGAATCTAGAAGAAATGGATAAATTCCTGAAGTCCTATAACCTCCCACGGCTGAAACAAGAAGACCTGCAATACCTGAATAAGCCTAACACCATCGAAGAAATTGAAACAGTAATTAAAAAGTCTGCCCAAACACAAAAGCCCAGGTCCAGACGGATTCACTAGTGAACTCTACCAAACTTTTAAGGAGGATCCACTGCCAGTCCTTTCTAAACTCTTCCAGGAAATAGATAAAAACAGAAACACTCCCAAAGAGCTTCTACGAAGCACATATCACCCTGATACCCAAAGCAGGGAGAGATAACACAAAGAAAGAAAACTACAGACCAATCTCCCTGATGAACATGGAGGCTAAGATCTTCAACAAAATACTAGCAAACAGAATCCAAAGACTCATCAAGAAGATTATACATCATGACCAAGTAGGATTCATCCCAGGAATGCAAGGATGGTTCAACATTCACAAGTCAATCAACATAATACATCATGTCAATAAGAGAAAAAATAAAAAACCATATGATCCTATCAACAGACGCAGAGAAAGCATTTGACAAGATCCAGCACCAGTTCATGATTAAATCCCTCCAGAAAATGGGAACAAAGGGACTTTCCTCAAGATAGTTACTGCAATCTACAAAAAGCCCACAGCGAGCATCATTCTAAATGGGGAGAAATTGAAAGCCTTCCCCCTGAGATCAGTGACAAGACAAGGTTGCCCACTCTCACCTCTTTTATTCAGTATAGTACTGGAAGTACTCGCCACAGCAATCAGAGAAGAAAAGGACATTAAGGGCATCCAGATAGGCAAGGAAGAAGTCAAGCTATCATTATTCACAGATGACATGATATTATACCTAGAGAACCCTAAACTCTACCAAAAAACTCCTAGAAACAATAGACACATATAGTAGAGTGGCAGGATATAAAATCAACACCCAAAAGTCGGTTGCTTTCCTATATACAAATAACGAAAGAGAAGAAAAGGATATTAAGGAAATGATTCCATTCACAATTGTGCCACAGAAAATCAAATACCTAGGGATCAACTTAACCAAGTGTATAAAGAACCTGTATAAAAGAAAACTACATGACACTGCCCAAGAAAAAAGAGGACACAAGGAAATGGAAACATATTCCCTGCTCATGGATGGGGAGAATCAATATTGTCAAAATGGTAATACTCCCTAGAGCTCTGTACAGATTCAATGCAGTCCCTATAAGGATGCCTATGACATTCTTCAAAAGAAATTGACCAAACTCTCCTGAAATTTGTATGGAACAATAAACCCCCAAGGATAACTAAAGCAATCCTTGGGAAAAAAAAGATGGGCGGCATCACCTTTTCCAACTACAAACTGTAGTACAAGGCAGGAGTAATTAAAACAGTATGGTATTGGAATAAAAACAGACCTGTGGACCTATGGAATAGAATTGAGTATCCTGATACCCAAACTCAAACACATGACCATTTAATCTTTGATAAAGGTGCAAAGAGTCTAAATTGGAGTAAGGAAAGCCTCTTCAACAAGTGGTGTTGGGAAAACTGGGCAGCGACATGTAAAAAAATGAATTTGGACCTGTGTCTAACACCATGCACAAAAATCATATCAAAATGGATTAAAGATCTCAATATCAGACCTGAATCCATAAAAGTACATTGAAGAAAATATAGGAAAAACCCTCCACGACATTGAAGCTAAAGGCATCTTCAAAGGTGAAACATCACTAACAAAGCAACTAGAAGAAAAGATAAACATATGGGACTACATGAAACTAAAAAGCTTCTGCACCTCAAAAGAAACAGTGACTAAGATAGAAAAGCAGTCCACAAAATGGGAAAGAATATTCACCCAATACCCATCGGATAAGGGGTTAATATCCAGGATATATCAGGCACTGGTAGAACTTTACAAGAAGAAAACAAACAGCCCCATCAAAAAATGGGGAGAAGAGATGCACAGAAACTTCAACAAGGAAGAAATTCGAATGGCCAAGAAACATATGAAAAAAATGCTCATCATCACTAATCATCAGAGAGATGCAAATCAAAACAACAATGAGATATTTTACGCCACAACTGGCACATATTCAAAACAGCAAGAACAACAAGTACTGGTGTGGATGTGGGGAAAAGCGGACACTCATCCATTGTTGGTGGGCATGCCGGCTGGTACAGCCTTTCTGGAAAACAATATGGGCATTCCTCCAAAGACTAGAAATTGAACTCCCATTTGACCCAGCCATACCACTCCTGGGAATATAGTCTGGGAAGCCAAAAAATATGCAGCGGAAACACCACCCCTACTTTTATGTTCATAGCAGCATTATTCACAATACCCAGAATCTGGAAACAACCAGAGTGCCCTAGAATCGATGACTGGATAAAGAAGCTTTGGTACATCTACACAATGGAATACTATGCAGCTGTAGGAAAAATGAAGTTATAAAATTTGCCTATAAATGGATGGACATGGAGAAGATTTTGTTGAGTGAAATTAGCCAGAAGGAGAGAGACAGATACAGAATGACTGCATTTATTTGCATGGCATAAATATATATGTACATTATTATGATACCAATATCCAAGGTCAAGTGAAACATGACCTTGTATCAGGAGGTCTTGTCAAAGGTGGAAATTATCACCAACGTGTGGGAGTCAGAGGCTAGGGTAAGACAAAAAATGGAACAGTGTGCTAATAATTGTCGAGGGTACTAATGCCAACCTAGAACTGAGCATTAAATACAGGCAAAAAGATACACATAACAACCCTTTTAATGTGTGGTCTGTAATCCATAGTCTGGAAGGGAAGGAAAAGAGAAAGAGAGAGAAAGGGAAAGAAATAAAGAACCTGCCAAGAAGGTGGTCTGGAGGGAAGGAACTGGGGACGTTGGTGGTGGGAGATGGGCACTGGTGGAGGGATGGGTGCTGGAACAGTGTATGGCCAAAACTCAAATATGAACTTTTTTTTTTGGGTCACACCCGGCGATGCTCAGGGGTTACTCCTGGCTCTGCACTCAGGAATTACTCCTGGCGCTGCTCAGGGGACCTTATTGGATGCCAGGGATCAAACCCGGGCTGGCATGGGGCGGCCGCGTGCAAGGCAAACACCCTACCCGCTGGGCTATGGCTCCAGCCCCCCAAATATGAACTTTTTAATTTAAAAAAAAAAGAATTGAATAAATGAGAAGGAAGGTCAGAATAGGGCAGGTCTTTCTTTGATGGGTGTGGAAGTTAAGGATCAGGATTGTTACTGGATTTGTCTAGAATTACTTTATTTAGTTTTTATTTATTTACTTTTTTTCTCTACAAATAAATTTTGCACTTCTACATATGAAAAAAAAAGGTCAGGGACACTGTCTCATTTTCCAAGGCATAGAAAATCAGATGGGCTGGACATGTAATGCGATTTGGAGACAACCCCTAGACTAGAGCCATTACCGTCTGGATTCCACGGGATGTCAAAAAGTTCACATGGCCACCCACTCACCTACAAAATGGTCAGATTTCTTTGTCAATACCCTGAATGAATGGTTTGAGGCAATTTGTATTCCTGAAACAACCAGATGTCATTGGGCTACATTGGCATGTGATAGGGTCAGATGGAAATGTTATTGGCACCCGCTCGAGCAAATCAAGAATAACAAGATGTCAAATGATCAAGTGATCAAGTGAATATCTAGGTTTGTATACTATATGGAAACAGCGCACATTACCCAACCATGGATAAAAGGATCAAGAGTTGTAGTGTATACAATAGGGGCTCTCAAGTAGGATGACAGCAGCTAAGAGAGAATCAGTGAGACTGAAATGAGCTGCAGAAAGCACTCAGAGAACTACATAAGATGGAAAAAGACCAGAAAATGGATCAGCAATGGAACAGGAGAACAATGGGATGAAGCCAAGCGGAACATTAGAATCATCGGAGTCCCAGAAGGACAGGAAAGTAACCCCAAGGAAATTAAAGCAGTTAAAAACATCTGGCTGAAAAGTGCCCCGAGTTAAAGGACGAAGGCATCCAGATCCAAGAAGCCCGAGGAATACCAGCAAGAAGAGACCCCAATAGAAAGACCCCAAGACACATCATAGTCCAAGCAATGGATGCCATAGACAGAGACATAATTCTTCAGGCAGCAAGATCAAAGAAGGAAATTGTATAAAAAGGAGCATCCATTCGACTTTCAGCAGACTTCTCAGAAGAAACCCTCCAAGCCCGAAGGCAGTGGTGGGATATAATGTAAAAACTCAATGAAATGAATGCCTCAGCAAGAATTCTCTATCCGGCTAAATTCTCACTCAGATTTGAAGGACAGATATACAACTCCTTGGATAAACAACAGCTTAGGAACTTTGTAAACTGAAAACCAACCTGAAAAAGAAGGACTGAAAGATCTACTCTAAGACGAGACAAAACCCAAAAGAACAACCAACCTATACAGAAAGATGGCACAAAATCCCATGACAATAATCTGTCTCAGTGTCAATGGTTTAAATGCACCAGTTAAGAAACACAGAATGGCAAATTGGATCAAAAAATTGAATCCGACATTCTGCTGCCTTCAAAAAACTCTCCTTAAAAATCAGAGCGAAGACAGGTTCAAAATAAAAGGCTGAAAAAAAAAAGGCTGGAAAACAATCCTTCACTCCAAACAACCCATCGAAAAAGGCTGGGGTAGCCATACTAGTATCCGACAATGTAGACTTCAGGCTGAAGAAGGTCAGAAGGGACAGTGAAGGTCACTTCTTAATAGTCAAGGGATACATATATCAGGAAGAAATCATACTATTGAACATATATGCACCCAACGAGGGGCCAGCTTAATACCTAAAATAACTACTAATAGACTTCAAAGAAGACATTGATAGCAACACAATTGTAGTTGGAGTCTTCAACACTGCTCTATCAACCCTGGATAGATCAACAAGATTGAAACTTACCAAGGAAATACTGGCCCTAAAAGAAGAGATGGAAGAAAGAGGGTCTTAGACATATACAGAGCATTTCATCCCCAAAAGCTGAATACACTTTCTTCTCCAGCACATGGAACATACTCCAAAATAGAAAACATGCTGAGCCATAAATCATACCTCCATAAAATCAAGAAGATAGAAATTGTGCCAACTATTTTCTAAGACCATGATGCACTGAAAATAGAAGTGAATTGTATACAAAAACGGAGACCAATACCAAGTACCTGGAAACTAAACAGCTCACTGCTGAACAACCAGCAAGTCATAAAAAGAAATCAAAGAGGAAATCCAAAGATTCCTGGAAACAAATGAGACTGAAGACACGAATGACCAGAACTTGTGGGATACAGCAAAAGCAGTGTTAAGAGGCAAGTTCATAGCTCTTCAAGCATTCATCAGAAAAGAAGAAAAAGGCCATCACAGTCTGACTTCACAACTTAAGATCTTAGAGAGTGATCATCAAAAGGAGCCCAATCCAACCAGAAAGAAAGAAATAATAAAACTTAGAGCAGAAATCAATGAGATGGAATGTCAAAAAACAATCCAGAAGATCAACAAAACCAAAAGCTGGTTCTTTCAAAAATAAACAAGATTGACAAATCACTTGCAAGACTTTTAAGTAAAGGAAAAGAGAGAGCCCAAATAAATAGAATCAGAAATGAAAATGGGAACATCACAATAGAAACCACAGAAATTCAAAAGATCATCAGAGATTACTGTGAGAGCCTGAATGCCACAAAATAAGAGAACCTAGAAGAAATGGACAAATTCCTGAATTCCTATAGCCTCCCAAGTCTGCAACAAGAAGATTTTGAATACCTCAACAAACCTATCTCCATCGAGGAGATGGAATCGGTAAGCAAAAATCTCCCCAAACACAAAAGCCCAGGTCCAGATGGATTCACCAGTGAATTCTACAAAACCTTTAAAGAGAACTTACTCTCAATTCTTTTCAAGCTCTTTTGGCAAATTGAAGAAACAGAAACACTCCCAAATAGCTTTTATGAGGCACATATCACCCTGATACCCAAAGCAGACAGAGATGTCACAAAAAAGGAAAACTACAGACCAATCTCCCTGATGAACACAGATGCTAAGAACTTCAAGAAAATACTAGCGAATAGAATCCAAAGAGTCATCAAAAAGATTATACACAATGACCAAGTGGAACTCATCCGGGAAATCAAGGATGGTTCAACATCCACAAGTCAATCAACATAATACATCATATCAACAAAAAGAAAAATAGAAGCCATATGATCATATCAATAGATGCAGAGAAGGCATTTGACAAGATTCAACACCCGCTTATGATGAAAGCTTCCGTAAAATGGGGATTGAAGGAACCTTCCTCAAGATAACCCAGGCCATCTA
>JAJIBD010001005.1:0-57628 GCA_021461705.1 Cryptotis parvus | reverse complement strand
CTGGTTCTGCACTCAGGAATTACTCCTGGCGGTGCTCAGGGGACCATATGGGATGCCGGGATTGAACCCGGTCAGCACAGGCCAGGCCGCATGCAAGGCAAACGCCCTACCCGCTGGGCTATCGCTCCGGCTCCAAATAGTTTATTTTTTAAATCAAGATTAAACAATTTGGACTGCTTTGCATCTTTCTTCTTTTTACTTCTAAATATTTCTGAGATGGCCCTTTTTGGATACTATTTTAGAAATTGGTTAGTTTATACTAATTTGCATTGTATTTCCTAATTTGGGGTCCATAGCCATATACTCACACATGGGAGGCATGTGCTCTCCCACTGAGTCATGTCCCCCTCTGTTTTCAATTTTAAAGTATTCTTAATATTTATTAAGTATCCTGAGAGCAGGAGTTCTTTATTAAGATCTTAGGGAATTAGCGTTAGTCCCTGTATAAAAGGAGGGTCTGTATGAGGTCCCCCGAATAATCTTCATACTACATTAAGCTACAGAGCTAGTTAGTGGACCTGATGATGGGTGATTCATCTGTGAATTTATTTCCATCTTCATGTGCCTGGTTCTGTCAATGTGGTTTCTGAGCACAAGAAATGAAGCTTTAAGATAACTTTTTTAAGTAATAGACAGGCGACAATCACTAAGCATAGTCTCTTATTTGATTGTGTTGTTGTGGTTTCAGTTTTAGGGCCCACGTTCTGTGACTGAGCTTTGTGCTCAGGGACCACTTCTGGTGGGGTTTGGAGGACCATATGGGGCGCCAAGGATCAAACTGGATTCCTGTGTGCAAGGCAAGTGCCTTACCTCCTATACTGAAGGCAAGCACCTTACCTGCTGTATTCTCGCTCAGGTTTCCATAGTCACTTATTTGAGAAAGTGAGAAAAGTGAGGTAGAAGAAACTGAGAATTACCTGGAGTCTCCCTGTCCCCTGGCTCATGTATTCCTTCTTTTTTTTCTTAGAAAAAATTATTTACTATTATTTTTCCATATTTGTACCATATTATAATGATAGAAGCAGTGTGATATTTTTACTTATTGATAACCTCAGTGTGATAGTCCAAATACTCTTATCAGTCAGTAACTTGCTCTGACTTCTTTCTGAGAACTGGGATATTTGCTTGTCTCTTTAACTGTCTTGGTAAGATCAAGAACTTTACTCTTTACCCAGGAGGTGCATTTTTTAGTGGCAGAGGGTCTGGGAAGTCTGTGCAAGGAAAGCTGAAACTCCAGGTTGCTACATTACCTACTCAGGATTACTCCTGGCTTGTTTGTGGACAAACAGAGATAAGGGTTCTGGTCTCTTCTGATCCAGCACTTTGCCAAGACTTCATTAGTTTTTCAACATCTTAAGCTGCAGAACCAGATTTCAGATGAGATTTCCGCAACCCTTCAGAGTGGAAAGGAAAACAGAGCTCTCAAGTGAGCCAGTGTGGGTCTGGGGCATGTCACCTTGGTCCGCCTGTGGCTGTGCTCTGCAGCTTTGCTCCCCCCTTGTACACGTTCTTTAAACCTGGTCTACTTCTACGCTCCAGGCTTCTCTCCCCTGGATCTGAAAGTGAATATCCATGGAAAAGGTCAGGGAGGTGAGTTGACCCAGCCTGGGAATTACAAGCGATAAGGAAATGTCAGTCCTCCCTGTTGATTCTGGAACATTCTCACTGTGTCAGGAGGAATCAGAGGAGATCTGGCTCTGATGTGAGGCTCACTGGCCCATGCTCATCTTTGCTGTAAAAATTCCTGCTGAAGCCTCTTGCTCAGGAGTAGATATGTAGTTTTTTCTGAAGAGTATAGAATGACGTAGTGATTCAGAACCCCACAGCACCTAATGCTGCTCCTGTACTCACTCAGTAGCTGGTGACTCCAGGCAATTCACTTCCCTCACTGTGCTCAGCTGTCAGTTGTGGGGCTAGAACCATATACTGCAGAGAAACGAAAGATTCAGTAATCTAAGTAGCACATTTACTTAGATTACTCCACACATTTATTGTATGGAGTATAGTTCTTATACTTTTTTTTCTCTTTTTTGGATCATACCTGGCAATGCTCAGGGGTTACTCCTGGCTCTGCATTCAGGAATTAATCCTGGCGGTGCTCAAGGACCATATGGGATGCCCGGTTTTGAACCAGGTCAGCCACATGCAAGGCAAACGTCCAACCCTCCGTGCTATCATTCTAGACACTAGTTCTTATACTTCTGTGTGGTCACGTCACACATTACATCATTCATAGGACATAGATTTAGAAGTATTTGTTTTTTATTTATTTTTTGCTTTTGGGGTCACACCTGGCGATGCTCAGGGGTTACTTCTGACTCTGCACACACAGGAATTATTTCTGGCAGTATGCGGGGGACCATATGGGATGCCAGGGTTGAACCTGGGTTGGCTGTGTGCAAGGCCAAAAGCCCTACACGCTGTACTAACGGTCCAACCCCAATTCAAAAATCCAATCTAGTGCTAACTTTTGGGGGGAAGGGTAGAGACAATGTGGTTTAATGATAATTTGTAATTAGCTGTACCTAAACATAGTGTTGATAGAATTATTTATTTATTTATTTATTTATTCTTTTTGGGTCACACCTGGCAATGCTCAGGGGTTACTCCTGGCTCTGCAGTCAGGAATTACTCCTGGCGGTGCTCAGGGGACCATATGGGATGCCGGAGATCGAATCTGGGTCGGCTGCATGCAAGGCAAACGCCCTACCCGCTGGACTATTTTTCCAGTCCCCTGATAGAATTATTTAAAAATGCGTATTTGTGTCAGAACCTCCCCTCCTTTCAATTTTGTAAATTAGAGGAACTGCAAAGCTTGGGCTGGGGAGAGAGCTCAGCTGGTAGATCATCTGCCTGGTTTGTACAGGCACCAATTTGACCCGACACCACTCAGTTCAGCATTGCAAGGGATGGCCCCTAGAAGCCAAAAAACAAAACCCAGAGAGCCACAATTAAAATAATTAACTTTGCAGTATAAATTGAGCTTGTTATGGCCTCCGAGAAATGGTTCTATTTGGTTATTGTGCATGATCTTATTTTTTTTTGTCTATCAGAAAGACTATGCAGAGACCAGCATTTCCTAGAAAACCGACAACTAGTCTTGAAATAAAGGTTTCAATTGTGCTTCAGTGAGAATCTCAGCAGATAAGTCTGCTGACTTAGGCAGTTATCTGTCAAAGCACATCATGTCCTTGCTGGATACCTTAATGTTTGTAGAAGTTAGTGCCCCTTTCTGAATTAAATGTCATGGTTTTCTGCCCCTTGATCAATTAGATTCGAGAGTCTAGTTTAATGGTAGCAGGTCTTCTTTTTTCTCTTACCTTTTGTCTCTATCCACATTATACCCAGATTTTTGCTAGATAACAAATTCTATTTGAAAAGCTTTATGGTTGTTAAATGTAATGCTAAGTCATTCAGTGAATTTTTTTCTTTTTTTTTTTTCTTTTTTTTCTTTTTCTTTTTTTTTTTTTTTTTTCAGGATCATACCTGGAGATGCTCAGGGGTTACTTCTGGTTCTGCATTCAGGAATTATGGCGGTGGTTGGGAGGGTCATATGGGATGCCAGGGATTGAACCCAGGTCAGCTGCATGCAAGGCAAACACCCTACCTGCTGTGTTATCGCTCCAGCCCCAGTGGGTTTTTTATTGTTGGTTGTCTTTGAACTAATATTGATTTGTAACTAAAGAATGCCATTTCTTTTTCTTTCTTTTTTTCTTCCTTTCTTTTCTTTTTTTTTTTTTTTTTGCTTTTTTTGGGTCACACCGGCAATGCTCAGGGGGTTTCTCCTGGCTCTGCACTCAGGAATTACTCCTGGCGGTGCTTGGTGGATTGGGACCATATGGGATGCCGGGATTGAACCCGGCCAGCATGGCCCGGCCACGTGCAAGGCAAGCACCCCTACCCGCTGGACTATTGCTCCGGCCCAAGAATGCCATTTCTAAGATGAGATCGGGCGCATACAGGGTACTATTGGCGGTAGACACACCATTTCTAAGGAGTTATGAAATAGTCTAAAATAAAGGTCAGATAAAGAATGGTATATACCACCATACCAGGAAAAGTTTGAACCCCAGGAGATCCTTTTTCCAGTTGGTAAGTGCTCACCTTAATTTGTGTGATATGTGCCTCCCTTAAACTTTGTTATGCTCTTGGCACATTACCTGTCTGGCATAAAAAAATATTTTTAATTAAAAATCAGGAAGATTAGTTTCTTTTTCTTTTAATTTTATTATATCACAGTGAGACAGACCATTACAAAGCTGTTCATGATTGGGTTTCAGTCATACAGTGTTCCAGCACCCATCCCTCCACCAGTGCACATTTCCCACCACCAATGTCCCCAGTTTCCCTACCCCCCCACCTTCCTCTATGGCAGGCACCTTTCTTTCTTTTTTTTTAAGTATTTTATTTTACCACTGTGAGATATACAAATAAAAATATATACAATTAAAAAGTTCATATTTGGGTTTTGGTCATACAGTGTTCCAGCACCCGTCCCTCCACCAGTGCCCATCTCCCACCACCAACGTCCCCGGTTCCCTCCCCCTCCCCCAGCCTGCCTCCATGGCAGGTTCTTTATTTCTTTCCCTTTCTCTCTCTTTCTCTTTTCCTTCCCTTCCAGACTATGGATTACAGAACATACATTAAAGGGTTGTGTGTATCTTTTTGCCTCTATTTAATACTCAGTTCTAGGTTAGTATTAGTACTCTCGACAATTGTTAGCACACTGTTCCATTTTCTGTCTTACCTAGCCTCTGACTCCCACATGTTTGTGATAATTTCCATCTTTGACAAGACCTCCTGATATATGTTTCACTTGACCTTGGATATTGCTATCATTATATGTACATATATATTTATTTCATGCAAATAAATGCAGTCATTCTGTATCTGTCTCTCTCCTTTTGGCTAATTTCACTCATCATAATCTTCTCCATGTCCATCCATTTATAGGCAAAATTTATAACTTCATTTTTCCTAATAGCTGCATAGTATTCCATTGTGTAGATGTACCAAAGCATCTTTATCCAGTCATCGATTCTCGGGCACTCTGGTTGTTTCCAGATTCTTGCTATTGTGTGGCAGGTACTTTTCTTCTCTCTCTCTCTCTCTCTCTCTCTCTCACTCTGTCTCTCCGCTCACTCTCCCCTCCCCCCTTTCTCTCTCTCCCTCTTCTTTTTGTGCATTGTGGTTTGCATGATAACTGAGGGGTTTTATACCTTTACCTATGGAAAATTAGTTTCTAGTGAGCTGGAAGTAATGCCTGAGGATTTACCTAGTGAGCTGGAAGTAATGCCTGAGGACTTACCAGGCTTTGTGAGCTCTGAGCAGAGAATTGTAGCAGGAGCAGTTTCTATGGGAAAATCCTATTTCACTAAGACTAAAAGCATGGGAGAAAGGTAGTGGAGGTGGGAGGAGGGTTGCTGTAGAGATCAAAATGTGGAAAAATTAGGGTTAAAGGGTCTAGAGGAAAGGTATTGTATGTGTGGGGAACAGAGACTCACTTTGGCTGGAAACACAGGTTTTTGGGAAGGGAAAGAAACATGTTCCCAAAACAACATAAAACCAGCAGGGTGGAGGCAGGAATATGGCACAGCACCTGCCTTGCCCAGGTGAGGCAGAGTTCGATGCTCAGCACCATAACAAATGTGCAACCCCTGAACAGAGCAAAGAAAAGGGGGAAATATCACACGTGGATTTTCCATTACTCAGGGTTGTCAGTCCCCCAACCTCAGAGTTGTTTCAGAAGCATCTGCTCTATTCATTCATTCATTCATTCATTCATTCATTTTATTTATTCATTTATTTTTAATATTTTATTATACCACCGTGAGATATACAATTGCAAAGATGTTCATGTTTGGGTTTCAGCCATATAGTGTTCCAGCACCCACCCTCCACCAGTGCCCATTTTCCCGCCACCAATGTCCCTGATTCCCTCCACCCTCCCTAGCCTGTCTCTATGGCAGGTTCTTTATCTCTTTTCTCTCTTTCCCTTTCTCTTTCTCTCTTCCTTCTCTTACACATTGTGGATTGTAATACATACATTTAGAGGTTATCATGTGTATCTTTTTGCCTGTATTTAATGCTCAGTTCTTGGTTGGTATTAGCACTTTCGACAATTATTAGCACACTGTTCCCTTCTCTGTCTTACCTAACCTCTGACTCCCACACGTTTGTGGTAATTTCCACCTTTGACAAGACCTCCTGATTCATGTTTCGCCTGACCTTGGATATTGGTATCAGAATATGTATATTATGTCATGCAAGTGAATGCAGTCATTCTCTATCTGTCTTTTTCCTTCTGACTAATTTCACTCAACATGATCCTCTCCATGTCCATCCATTTATAGGAAAATTTCATCACTTCATTTTTCCTAACAGCTGCATAGTATTCCATTGTGTAGATGTACCAAAGTTTCTTTATCCAGTCATCAGTTATTGGGCACTCTGGTTGTTTCCAGATTCTGGCTATTATAAATAGTGCTACTATGAAAATAAAAGAGCAGATGGTGTTTCCACTGTGTGTTTTTGGCTTTCCAGGGTATATTCCCAGGAGTGGCTGGGTCAAACAGGAGCTCAATTTATAGTCTTTGGAGGAATATCCGTATTGTTTTCCAAAATGGCTGTACCAGTCTACATTCCCACCAACAATGGATGAGAGTCCCTTTTACCCCCATCCACCCCAGCACTTGTTGTTCTTGCTCTTTTGGATATGTGTCAGTCTCTGTGGTGTGAGATGATATCTCATTGTTGTTTTGGTTTGCTTCTCTCTGATGACTAGTGATGATGAGCACTTTTTCATGTCTTTTGGCCATTCAAATTTCTTCCTTTTCAAAGTTTCTGTTCATTTTTACTCCCCATTTTTTGATGGGGGTTGGCTGTTTTCTTCTTGCAAAGTTCTACCAGTGCCTGATATATCCATTAACCCTTTATCAGATGGGTATTGGGTGAATATTCTTTCCCATTCTGTGAGCTGTCTCTGTATCTTGGTCACTGTTTCTTTTGAGGGAGGCATCTGTTTTAGAATTGGCTACTGTTGTAACTCTGCTCGGGGTTGTAAAGGAAAATATACCCATAGTAAACTCACAAACTGAAATGCAAAACTAACAGCTGAGGCTGCCCAGGCAGACCATGGCCAGGCTGTTAATCCTGTGGACGCTGGCGAGCTGCAACACCCAGCTCCACTGGAGGCTCTGAAACTGGGAGGTTCTTAGGGAAACTACTGATGTTCAGTTTACTTGGTTTAGCAATGGAATTAAGGTCTAGTTCTTTCATCATCATCATCATCATCATCATCATCATCATCATCATCATCATCATCATCATCATCATCATAAGTTTACGTTACCAAAGAGAAATGCCAGACTGCCAATTCTGTTTTAGTAAAGCAAGTTCTGAAGCATTAACATAAAATATCTGAGATTGAACCTTGAAAAAGCCCAATAGGGGGAAAAAAAGAAAAGGATTTCCCATGGTAATTATAACTGATGGGCTCATCCTCCTATTCTCCTTTTAATGGTACAGGTTTGATTGGGGGCGTGGGGGCAGGTGCTCAGGGACCATGTGGGAAACAGTAAATCTAGGGACCAATCTAGGCCTTGACTGTATGGGAGGCAAGTGTCTTACCCACTATACTACAACTCCAGACCCCTAAAAGGCGTTACTTTGTTTATTTATTTATTCATTTATTTTTCTTAATATTTTATTACACCGCCATGTGATATACAATTACAAGATGTTCATGTTTGGGTTTCCGTCATACAGTGTTCCAGCACCCATCCCTCCACCAGTGCCCATTCCACCACCAATGTCCCACTCCCCCCCCCATCCCTACCCGCCTCTATGGCAAGTTTTTATCTTCTCTTTTCTCTCTACACATTGGGATTGCAATAATACATTCAGAGATATTATATTTTTCTATATTCAATCTCATCAGGGTGGTTATATTTTGACAAATATTAGACACTCTCTGTCTTCCTAACCACTGTTAGTTGTGGTAGATTCCACCTTTTTTTAATTGAAAGATGCTCAGAGGCAGGGGGGGGGGCGGGTCCGGGGTGGTGGCAGGTGGGGTGCTGAAAAAAAAGAAAGATGCTCTGTGGTCAGGACCGCCACCATCTCAGCTGTGTTATTTGGGGTGGGGGGCGGGGGGGGGAAGGGTATTCATTTTTTAAACTTTATTTAAACACCATGATTTACAAAGTTCTTCATAATATAGTTGTTTCAGGTATTCAGTATTCCAACACCAGTTCCACCACCCATGTGCCTTGATCACCACCAAAGATCCTAGTTTCCCCCCACCCCCATGCCTGCTCCCCTAGCAGGCACTGATTAATATACTTTATATTGCTTATTGCAACATCACTGTATCACTGTCTTCCCGTTCATCATCGATTTGCTCGGGCGGGCACCAGTAACATCTCCATATGTCCTGTCTCATGCAAGTAGAGCCCAAGGGCACCTGCTTGCTCCAGGAACATAAAGAGCCTCAGACCATTCCATCAGGTCATGGGAATGAGGTCTATAATTGTTACTGGTATCTGGAATATCAAATATGACATGGGTAGCTTGCCAGGCTCTGCCGTGAGGGTAGCATACTCTTGTAGTCATCTCAAAATACACCATTTATTGATGAACCGCGCGGCCGCTTGTGGCGCACGTGAGCCGGGCTGTGATAGGCTGGTCTGCTGGGTGGAGTTCTGACAAGGGGGAAGTCCGGATGTGGAAAATGGAGGTCCTCATGGAGTGGGGGTCGTCTGGGCTTGTTGTGAGGCTCTGCTGGGGTGGCGGGCCAGGGCTAGAACCTGCCATCCCTCCCAGGCGCCTCATGAGCGGCTGGCTGGGCACAGTGAGAGCCAGTAGCAGCTCTGCCCCCATGTCTGTCTCAACAACATGTCTGTTGTTTCTGAGACAACAGGAAACTACATGAACAAAAATAATGCTTACACTAACCATAGCAGATAAGAAGCTACAAAAATGATACTGGAGTGTGGTGGGGAAGGGGGCCAGGGTGGGGAGTTCAGCCATGCTGGGATCAAACCCAGCACAGTGCACCCGAGGCGATGCGCTCTGCCACTTGAGCTACACCCCTGGCCCCACAAATAAGACTCTCTGGACTAAAAAGTGGGTTCCCCTCCCCGGTTTGCAGCTCCCCCACCCATAACACATAGTCAAGGTGCAGGCAAAATGTTGACAGAGAAGGAACAGTTGATCTTGGCTGGCTGGGCTCTTCCTCCCAGGGATGCAGTTCTCTAGAAATGTCCCACCCCACCTTAGCAAGTCTTCAAAGATCCAACACCCTCTGGGTGTTACCTAGAGTGGTCCCCCATCAAGTCTTCAAGATCTCATAATCCTGGGTGTATCTCATAATGGTGTTGCTAAAGCCATGACCTTTTTACTGAGCTCTTATGTGCAAATTGAGCCATCTGTGTTACTGCTTTCACTTATTGAATTTAGTGAATTTAGTGAGCTTCTACTCATTTTTTTTTTTTGCTTTTTGGGGTTACACCCAGCCATGCTCAGGGGTTACTTCTTTTTTTTTGTGCTTTTTTTGGGGGGTCACACCCGGCAATGTGCAGGCGTTTCTCCTGGCTCTTTACTCAGGAATTACTCCTGGCGGTGCTCGGGGGACCATATGGGATGCTGGGCCAGCACAGGCCGGCCACGTGTAAGGCAAACACTGTACCCGCTGGGCTGTCACTCCAGCCCCCTCAGGGGTTACTTCTGATAGTGCTCTGCGTACCATATGGGATGCCAGGGATAGAACCCCGGTCAGTCCCGTGCAAAGGCAAATGCCCTACCCGCTGTACTGTCCCTCTGGCCCCCTCTACCAATTTTTTTTAAACAAAGTTGTTCCTGTTAATTTGTTACAGACATTCAGTATTCAGCAGGAGGCACTTTAGAAGGGAGTGAAAGAAACCATAACCCAATCAAAAGCAAAAAAATAACCCACAAAAGAAACAATAACCCAAATCAAAAAACAAAAACTTCAGTTCTAGGCTGTTTCTTCATTTTAATTTCAAAAGTGTTTTGGAGGGGCTGTAGTGGTAGGTCAGCCTACCCAGCAGACTTTGCCCGAGGGACTCAGAGATTTGATTCACAGCACTATATGGGCCCTCTGAGCACTGCTGGGAGTGTTGCCTGAGCATTATGGGGTGTGGCCCAAAAACCACCACCACCACAAAAATGTTTTTATGGGTATCTGTTTAAAAATACAATTTTAACTGATTATTTATAGTCAAAACTTTTGTATATGTGGGGTCATCAATGAGAATTAGATTTCATAGAAATAAGATTAAATATGGAATTACATCTTTTGCTTCCTGATGCTAATTCAGTATTGAGTTGAGGGCATTTCCTGACTCCCTCTTGGTGTGCTGTCCAGGTTGGAGGTAGGTGCTTTATGTCCTGTGTTTTTCTAAACCACCTTCGCTGTAGAAAAACTGTTCCGAAGTACAGTTTATTGCCAAGGCCAGACCAGGGCCAAATGAACCGGATTACTACTGCACTGGCATTCAATTAAATACCAATCAGTGAGACTTGGCATTTCTTTAAAAAACAAAAACTTTAGCTTTAAAAAATGTTTTCATAGGGCCAGAGAGAAAGTACAGGCCTTGCAAAGCACCTTCCCTGCATGCAGCTGACTTCAGGGTCACAGGAGCACTGAGCAGAGTCAGGGATAACCCTGAGCACCTCTGGGTGTGG
Organism: Cryptotis parvus; assembly: GCA_021461705.1. Classification (NCBI taxonomy): domain Eukaryota; kingdom Metazoa; phylum Chordata; class Mammalia; order Eulipotyphla; family Soricidae; genus Cryptotis; species Cryptotis parvus. The sequence continues at coordinate 46,921 of JAJIBD010001005.1, read as the reverse complement.
CTCAGTCACCCAACCTCCACTATTTTCTTTTAGTTTTCAATTCTAGATGCTTGACTTTTAAACCCCCTTACAAATTCTATCCCATTATATGCCCATTATTAGAGTTTTCTTTTCACTTTTCCTTCTACTTGGCATATGGTTTTACTAAATATACATTATTATATTTCAGGCTCTTCTCCAGTTCATAAGGGTCTATTTATTTATTTATTTATTTATTTATTTATTTATTTATTTATTGTTGCTTTTTGGGTCACACCCGGCAATGCTCAGGGGTTTCTCCTGGCTCTGCACTCAGGAATTACTCCTGGCGGTGCACAGGGGACCATATGGGACGCCCGGGATCGAACCTGGGCCGGCATGGGCCAGCTGCGTGCAAGGCAAATGCCCTACCCGCTGAGCTATAGCTCCGGCCCTATAAGGGGTTTATTTTATTGCTCACTGATCTTACTTAATAAAATAATCCCCTGAGGCGAGAAGCCAGGCTTTTTATTTGTTATCTTCCTCAGCAGGTAGAGCCCACTTCCAAGGGCTGGGCCAGAGGCCACTGTCTACTGCAGTGGCCATCCGTGGCTTTACCTGACCTTCCTGAATTTCAGTAGTAAGGCCACAGTAATTGCCCACCTAACCCTTAAGTATTGCTTGTCTGGAGTTGGGTCACTGGGTTATGTGAACCTTGGAAAGTTCATAATGACCAGTATCAACCATATTACACACACAATACACATGTACACAGACACACACAAAACACACATGTACACACACAGTCAAAGAAAACTTGATGCTACATTTTATTATTTTTAAATTTTATTTTTTTATTACACCATGGTGAGATATACAATTACAAAGATGTTCATAAATGGGTTTCAGTCATACGATATTCCAGCACCCATCCCTGAACCAGTGCCCCACTCCCACCACCAATGTCCCCACATTCCCTCCCAGCTCCCCAGCCTGCCTCTATAGCAGGCACTTTTCCTTTTCTTCTTCTCTTTCTCTCTCTCTCTCTCTCCCTTCTCCCCCACTTCTCTTACACATTGTGACTTGCCCTACAAACATTTAGGGTTTATCATGTAAATATCTTTGTGTATATTCAATGCTGAGTTCTAGTCTGACATTACTGTTTCCCACAATTAGTAGAACACTGGTATATATTTATATCCCATTAATGAATGCAGTCATTCTATATCTGTCCTTTTCCTTCTGACTAATTTCACTCAGCATGATAATCTCCATGTCCATCCATGTCCATCCATTTGCAGGTAAATTTCATGACTTCGTCTTTTCTGACAGCTGCATAGTATTCCATTGTGTAGATGTACCAGGGTTTCTTTATCCAGTCTTCTGTTCTCGGGCATTTAGGTTTCTTCCAGATTCTGGCTATCTTGAATAGAACTGTAATGATGCTGTATTTTAAACAATAAGTTTAATGTATTTCTTTTATGCTATTAGTGTCTATAATTGACATTTCTTATTTTTCATGTTTAGAAGACTATGTTTCCAGATAAAATTTTCTGGTTTTAAAACTTGTTCCAAAATAAGTTCTGTGTAGTAGAGTACTATGTTTTGAGCACTATGTTTTAATCAGTTTAAGTTCATTGTGCTTAAAAGAGATATTTTTAAAATTGTATCAGTTTATAGTCCTACCAACAATTCATTTTGTTTCATGCCTCTTTCTGATTACAGTTGAAACTACACATTAGTGGGCTTTGTTTCAAGTTAACCAGGTTAACTTTCTGGTGTTCTTATTCATGAATTATAACAAGGTAGAACTTCTGTATTTCTCTGTCAGTGAGACATTTGGTAAGCAGTTTCACTTAGTAGTAATCGGGAGATACTTGCCACTTGTCACTTGTCTTCCCATTCATCGATTTGCTCACGCAGGCACCAGTAACATCTCCATTCATTGGGAATGAGGTCCATTATTGTTACTGTTTTTGGCATATCGAATACACCACACGTAGCTTGCCAGACTCTGCCATGGCTCTGGGTTCATCCTAGGGGATCCAGTCTTTTTGTATGAAACTAATATAATGCTGTACGTCATTTATACCTCAAGTTTAAAAACATTTCTACAAAAGAAAATCCTTTAGTACTCAGGCTATCAGGAAAACTTAAGTACCCCAACTAGAAAGACTTATTTTTTATCTGATTTTCAGTTTTGTGTTTTTAAATATTAACACAAAACTGAAAACCTTTACCTATAAAGGTAAGATAGACTTCTATGGTCAAGACTGTTGGACCATTTCCTCAAAATACTTTTATTCTTTGTACTGAATTATGGAAAAAAGCAGATAAGCAGCAGATAAGCAGGTAAACTTCCCTATGATGCAGCAATTCCACTTCTTGGGTATACAAAAACACAATACAGAAAGACATCTGAACTTCTATGTTCATTGCAACACTATTCACAATAACTCAAATATGGAAACAACCCAAGAGCCAAGAACCCAAGACTGGATAAAGAAACTGGATATACACCCAATGGAATACCACTCGGCCATAAGAAAAGATGAAATCATGCAATTTGCTGTTATGTGGTGGATCTGAGAGTATTAGCCTGAGTGCAGTCAGTCAGGAGAGGACTGGACACAGAATGATTGCTCTCTACATGGGACACAGAGAAACACAGTAGGGGAACTAACAAGCGCCTGAAGGCCAACAGAAACTGAACAGGAGAACTGAACTTCCATAGGAAGCTTATTCCTGGGGGGAAACCAAAAGGGAGGGGCGGTGGGTATGAGCAAGAACTGGACAGGGAAGGGAAGAAGGATGAAGGGACGTTGGAACATTCTGCTCCAATGTTCACTTGGAGCAGAAGGTGCTGAAAGGTGGTACGGTGATATGCTTGTTCCCTGAAAGAACAAAATAAAAAGGTGCCTGTCACAGAGGCAGGAAGGCAGCTGGAGCGAGACTGGGAATAGGGGTAGAAAGAAGGCGGAGACACTGGTGAAAAGATGGTGCTGGCCATTGTATGCCTGAAACTCATGAATAACTTCATGAATAACTTTACAAACCATGGTGCCTCGACTGAAAAAAAAATTCTTGGTGCTAATCCCAGAAGCTATAGAGTTTGGAGGCAGTTTTCTCTTTGGATGACTTAAGTCATGGCTCAGCTGAGACCAAAGCTGCTCACTCTGAGGTTTCCAGACTCTATCACCAAGCCTGTTGACTGGTCAGTGTGAAATAAAACGGAGATGAAGAAAGAACAGCATGCAGCAGAGTGTCATGTTTGGTCATGGTGAAAGGGCAGGAAACTCGAGCACGAGTCCATTCAGACCTTAGACCATAGTCTAAGGTAGGATTTTTACTTGTAATTGTGGAAAATGGGGGCCTGGCAAGTAGTAAGCATCTAATGATCAGCTCAAAGAAGAAATACAATCCTATGCATAACCTGGGATAAGTATTAAATACTCAGGTATCTGGAGACGTACCATCGTTCAACAGTTTGGGTCTAAGACCTGATTTTGTCTTATTTTGCTCATTAATTGTGTCTTCATTTCCATGTATGCATGAAATTAGAGTTAATTCACTCCAACGAACAGACTTACCTTTTGGTCCAACATGCCTTTTGGATTTACTTAAAAAGAATCTAACTTCTGGGACTGGAGCAATAGCACGGCTAGTAGGGTGATAGCACAGCTGGAAGGGCATTGACCTTGCATATGTCCAACTAGGTTTGATCCCCTGCATCCTATATGGTCCCCTGAGCATCGCCAGGAGTAATTCCTGAGTACAGAGCCAGGAGTAACCCCTGAGCATTGCCATGTGTAAGCCAAAAAACAAACAGCAAAAAAAAAAAAATTGACTCCCTTGAACAGATCAAATGTCTGTTAGCATTCATTCTCAATATCCAGATATGTAGTCACTAATACTTTCTAAAGCATCATTTAAATACTATGGTATATAAATCAGATTTCAATTCCTGCATATGAATATTCTAATGTAAAAACTTTCTGATTAAGTAAAAAAAATTAATAGATTTTCGTCTTTGTTTTAAGTCAGTGACATTAAACTTTATTATTAATTGCTCCAAAAAATTCTTTATTTTCAAGGAACATGTCTACGTATGTATGAAATTTGTAAGTCAATTACATTTAAAACTTCATGCAATTACTTTTATTTACTTTTTTAATAAAAATGTAAGGCATTTTTACTTAAACTTTCTGGTTAAGTGGAAAGAAATGAACACATCACGACAGTGTCTTCTTTCTCTTAATTTACTGAAGAAAAGGAAAACCAAGTAAACATTTTAGAACTATATTTAGAAACCAGTGTAAATTACCTGTATTCCTTAAAGCTATTAGACTTTGGGTTTTCATCTTTCTTTTTTTTAAATATATTTTATTGTATCACCGTGAGATATACAATTACAAAGATGTTCATGTTTGGGTTTCAGTCATACAGTTTTCCAGCACCCATCCCCTCCACCAGTGCCCATTTCCCACCACCAATGTCCCCGATTCCCTCCCCCTCCCTAGTCTGCCTCTGTGGCAGGTTCTTTATCTCTTCTCTCTCTCTCTCTCTCTCTCTCTCTCTCTCTCTCTCTCTCTCTTTCTATCTATCTCTCTCTCTTCCGTCTCTTACATATTGAGGATTGTAATACATACATTTAGAGGTTATCATGTGTATCTTTTTTACCTGTATTTAATTCTCAGTTCTAGGTTGGTATTAGCATTTTCGACGATTATTATCATACTGTTTCCTTCTCTGTCTTAGCTAACCTCTGACTCCCACATGTTTGTGGTAGATCCACCTATTGACAAGACCGCCTCATCTATGTTTTGCCTAACCTTGGATATTGTTATACTCTGTCTCTCTCTACATACACATACACATTTATGTCATGCATCTTTAAAGTTACTCTTTCTGTTGCTTTGCTGTATGGGCCAGTCCTTGTTGGATGAGGTGAGGGTGTGGTCCCCACTCAGAGAAGCAAATTTAGGATATATGAATCTGAAGTAGTTTATTTGGAGAAGAGGTTTTAGTCAAATAATTTCTTGGGAGACGATTTATTTAAATATATTATAGCAGTTTGATTTGTAGAAGAAACTAGAGCCCAGTGGCATTGTGCTATCATGGGAAGGTTCAAACTGTTGTTGAAAGGCTGAGAACATTCACAGCCATGTGTTTTAATGGAAACCGTAATTAGCATATAATTTATATGAGTACAATACGTTCTTTGGCAGGGAGCGGGGGCACAGCTGGCCTTACTCAGGGCTTCCTTGCTGTGTGTTCAGAGATCACTCCTGAAGGTCTTCAGGGGCCGTGTACAATGCTGGGGGGTTCAGCCTAGATCAGATGGGAGCAAGGCAAGATCCTTACTCCTGAACTCTTGAGAATCATTCTACACCTGCCTTTGTGTAACAGATTTTCAATTAGCATAAGAAAATGGGAAACATAGATTCTCTGCAGAGCTTTCTGGGACCTTCTCATTTCCTTTCCTTTTGTTTTTCCTTTTCTTACAGTGAAACCAGACCTTGATGTGAGGAATGGGCTGGGCTACGGCTCTCTACAGTCTTTGTGCCTCCACCAAGGCCTGCGTGTTCCAGAAGCTTCCTCTTTGTTACTTTTTTTTTTCGGTGTTTAATTTGCTACCAGGAAGCACATCCTTAAATCTCTCAGGCTGTATTAAGCTATTTCTTGAGTTTGTTTTGTTGGCACTGAGCGCTCAGCAGGAATGTAATAACCAGTCAGCTGTTCTATTTTAAATACATATCCAAATGTCTAATTTCAGACTTTCAACCTCCCCAGGGAATTTACAGGAAAAAAAAAAGTGTGTCTAGGTGTTATTTCCAACTCAGCACTGGGGATTAGTAAATGCTGGTTTGTTCTCAGGCATCTGCCCTCTTCTGTCACCTCGAAACCACAACTACTGCGCAGGGAAATGTTCGCCTGCCCTGCATCTCCACAGAGCAGATTATTCACTTAACTTCTTTCTATAGACTCTAGTTGAGGTGATTTCACTCAACCCTCAGAACATAATAGTGATCTTCTCTCCTAAGGTAACACTAAGCAGTAAGTTTCAAGCTATTAAAGCCTCCCTGGAGCCACCTGTTTATAATCTTTCTGCATTTCTTTTGAAGTCATGTCAAATATGTGTGCAGTTCCCTTGCCAAATTATAGGGGAGAATACAATAGGTGCCGTTCTTAAATATCCAAAGGAATTCGAATAAAGGAACTTTTAAAGAAAGAATTGGGAAAATTCTTTCAGAAGACCTGTTGTCTCTTCTTGTTAACATTTTCCCCTGTGATAAGATAATAGGATGCCAAACTTTTTTTCTCTTAAGGTACTTATTTCTGACAGAAGTCTTGCTGATTTTGCTCTGGTCTGTTTATTTACATGAGATCATACCTATTATTTAGATGATGCTGTCTGTTTACAAAGCATAACATTCAACTGTTATTCTTGGCTTCTTAGATTGGCCACTGTTTTTTAGGAGAAAATATAAGCTCTGATAAAACCCTAAATGTCTTTGTTTTGGAGGGATTAGGGGATACATCCAGAGGTATTCAGGGGGCTTCCTCCAGGCCTTCTGCTCAGCATCACTCCTGGCAGTGTTTGGGGTGGGGTGCAGGGGTGAGATGATTCCAACTCAATCAACAACATGCAAACTAAGCACCTTATCCACCAAATGCTATAACCCTTTAAATCTTCTTTTTTTTGTGGGGGGGCATTTTAGGTCACTCCCTGGCAATGCACTCAGAATTATTCCTGGTGGTGCTCGTAGGGGGAAGAGGGGAGGAATGGCACCTTATGAGGCAAGGGGATTGAATCCTGGTCGGCTGGCCATGTGCAAGGCAAATGCCCTACCTGCTGTGCTATTGCTGTGCCTCCAGCCCCCAAATAATCTTTAAAGAAAAAAATCTTCAATAGAGCTAGGATTATGATGCTGTATTCAGTCCCCAGCACCAAATACCAAAAACTTTTTGGTAAAAAATATCTATTTTTCAGTTTTTTTTTCTTTTTTCTTTTTAGACACCTCTTCAACAGGTAATCTCTACTCCTGCTGCTGCAGAGTAATACATAGAGGGAACCAGTTTCCAGGCATATAAATCTTCGTGGTATATAAGAAAGCTCGGGTTGTAGCAGCAGTAAGCACCCTGCTGCTGTTTGCCTTTATAACTGAGCTGTGGGCTGTTTGTACTGAACAAGGGTGGCTGCTTTTCTTGGGCCCATTAAATGGATTCGGCCAGTACCAGTCCTGAGCAGAGACTCCAGAGATCAAGTAGGCATCTTATCTGCTTTCCCCTGTGTTGGCAGCCTGATGTTCCAATTTGGAAAAGCATAAGTGTGTTTGAAATCGCAGTCTCAAGTAGATTAGCAGTTAAGCATCGGCAAGAGCTCTGCCCAGCTGATTCTCTCAGGCTCCAGGCAAATCACACTTCACTGCCACTGGGTTCCAGAAAGCAGGGGTAGAGCAGAGGAGGTAGGTCCCAGCTTCGTTCTTTCCTCTGATCCCCCACAACACTTAAGATGGAGCTAGAGAGCTAGTACAGCATGTAAATTGCTTGCCTTGCATGTAGCCAATCTGAGTTTCATCTCTAACACTAAATACAGTTCCCTAAGCACTCCCAGGAATGTTCAGAGGGTAGTTTAAAAAGCACTGCTGTGTGTGGCGCCACGCACAAACAGGGGAGTCGGTGTACCCTCACCCTCAGAGACTTTTTAGTTTTGAGCCACTTCCAGTGATCTGGGAACAAATGGGTTGGACCACACCCGGCAGTGCTCAGTGGTTACTCCTGGCTCTGCACTCAGAAATTATTCCTGGTTGGCACAGAGGATCGTATGAGATATCTGGGATTGAGCCCAGGTGAGCTGCATGCAAGACAAATACTATAACTGCTGTATCCTACCTGCTGTGCCTAGGGGCTTGGGCCCCTGGATGCCAACTCTTAAAAGATCAAGGATATGCCTTGAACAGAAAGTTTGGGCAGTTGAAAGTCAGGATTTTGGGAACGGGAAGACCTTGCACTCACCTCTTGAATGCTGACAGCCTCTGGTTTAAAGTCTCTCCCAAAGGAAGTCTGAAGGATTGTTTAGTTAAGAGACCTGCCTTATAGCCCTCTCTGCCTTCTATGTTCAGGACTTTAAGCAGTATGGTATGTTCTTGAAAACTTTAAGCAGAATGACCTATTGTCAGAACAGACTTATCCATCCGTCCGTCCGTCCGTCCGTCCATCCATCCATCCATCCATCCATCCATCCATCCATCCATCCATCCATCCATCCATCCATCCATCCATTCATCCATTTTGGCCCTTTTTTGAGGGGGTGTCACCTCAAGGGTTATTGCTGGCTCAACACTCAGTAATTACTCCTGACCATGCTTGGGTGACCATATGGGATGCTGGGAATCGAACCCAAGTCTGCTGTATACAAGGCAAACACCCTACCTGTTGCACTGTTGCTCCAGCCCTGTAAAAGAAGATTTAATGGTGAATAATGTCATTCCATTTAACATTGGTTGGCACTATTTGTTCTCACCAAGAGTATAAAGCAGTGATGTTGAACAAAATCATGTGGCCCCTGCAGTACATTTTTGGGGTCATATTTGTCCGAAACAGTTGCCCCAGGCTGAGTTCTCATTTGGCTGCTCTGTATAGACTGCACATTACCTCCCCCTCCCTGCGAACTACTACCAGTCCCACTATTTATTGTTTTCCAGTTTGCACAGCTAATATTTGCTTTGTGTAAATAAATACTCATTTCAACAAGTAGTAAGTTATCTGCCCTGCCACTGAAAGTGACTTATTTTGGAGTCAGAAAGTACTGGGGTTACTTGCCTTATATGTGCCTGACCCTAGTCAGTTTCTGGAACTACGTGGTCTCACGAGCCTAGAGCAGACTCTGAGCACCACTGAGTATGGTCCAAAAACCCCCTCCCCATTTTCCAATTAGTGACTGATTTTTGTCTTTCACCTTCAATACTTGGACCAACCAACCCAGATGGCTTGATACTAGGGTTTATGGATGTGATGCTGCTCAGGCCAGCCATGCTGGGGGCTACTAGAGCCACACCTGGTGGTCCTCAGGGCCAAATGGTTTGGGAGGGTCCGACTCAGGCCTTCACATACATTCAGGGCTATGTTCCATCCTTTTGAACTGTCTCCCCAGCCCCAGAGTGACCAATTATTGTTATTTATCACGGAGAAAGAAAACAGACCATTTCCCCCCCACCCTTTCTATCCAATTCATAGTAAATTTTGATGGATTCTGTTAGAAAAATCATCTGATTTTTGTCAGTTCATGTTATTTAGCTACAAGTTTATTTTTGGAGCACAGTTTAAACACCCTGTGTTGAGATAGTTTGCATTTCATTGACTGGTTCTTGATCTTGTCAGTGAAAATGTGAGCTGTTTTGGAATCGCTGCAGAAGGACTGCTCTGTGGGTTAAGTGCTGCACTTTACAGGGATTAGTGAGCTTGGAAAATCCAAACGAGTGTGGGATAGTCCTTCGTCTTCCAGTTCCTTCCTTAGAAACGACTTTTCTCAATGGGCTGAATATTTTTCCCTAGCATCTTACTTGATTATTAACTTATTATAAATAATTACATTATTCTAATCATAGTAATTATGAAGTATATAATTATATTATAAAATAAACTACCTAATTAATTTTAATGTACTCATGAATGATTGTCCTAGGGACTGGGGAAGGGTGCCTGGGGGTTACAGTGCTGAGACTTGGACTTGGACCTCACACGTGCTAGGCACAAACTCTGTATGACTCTATCTTCCTGTCTCTATGAAATTCTTTTTTTAGGGCGTGATTAAATCATGTTTTGTATGATTGCATAATTTTGCATACATCGTTGCTATCTAATTTTAGAACATTTCATCTCTCCCTTGCATCCCCACCCCGAAACTTGTAGGCTCTTTGCAGGCCCTGCCCCATTCCCACCTGCAGTCCATGTGGCCACAGCAGAGGACTGGCTCTTTCTCTTCCAGAGCTGTCCCCAAAGGGTTAAGGATATAAAATTTCTTGGCTTAACTGGATCCTGTTACAAAATGAGGTATCTGTTTATAGACATTTATTAAGGTGTTTGTTAGGAACAATAACGACAATCTGTTACAGACAAATATTAGGGTGTTTATTAGGAACAAGAAGTAAACGTAGATGTGGATTAGGGAAGAGATTTAGTGCCCTCCCCCCACAAGGGGGTGATGGTGAATACTTCACTAACGTTTTTTTCTCACTTTATATTTTTTCCCCAAAATTATAATTGAGGACGATTTATTATGTGACCTAGACTTTCCCATGTATTTATGTGCCTGTTGTTTAAAAAAAACAAAACACAACTCAGCATTGATGGGGCCAGAAAGATAGTACAGCGGGTAGAGCACTTGCCTTGTACATGGCTGACCCAGGTTCGATCTCCAGCATAACATAATTTCTCTGGAGAGCACCACCAAGAGTAATTCCTAAGTACAGAGCCAGGAATAATCCCTGAGCATTGCTGGGTGTGGCCCCAGAAACCAAAAAGAAAAAGGGGAAAAGCTCATTATTGATTCTCACACCCTGTGGCCCCTGACACCTGAGAGACCAGAGGGGCCCCGGGGCTCCTGTCTTTGGGTTTGGGCTCTGCTGATTCCTGCTTGCCTGCCATTGAGGAGCTTACACTCTCCACTTTCTGTTCGTTCGTGGTTTGTTATTGTTTAGCTTTGGGGCCACACTGGCTGTACTCAGGGGCTGCTCTGGCAGAGCATTGTGGGAGTTGAGCTTGTGGGGGTTGGGCCCAGGTCTTGGATGTGGGAATCCCCTACCCAGCTCTTTGAGGCATTTCTTCAGCCCACTCTTCATCACATTTAATCCATCTTATCCACTCTCAGATCTTTCCCTGGATTGGTTAATAAGCACAATGAGAAGGTGATTTAATGAGCACAACACTTACGGCATCAGGAACATTTGTTAAGAACTCTATTTGTTGTTTGTTTTATTCTGACTAGGCATTTTTCTTTATTTTTAATTTTTACTTACTTGAGGGAGGCTGAATTTTCCGTTTTAAGGTCTGAGAAAGATCTATTTTTTATTCTAAGCATTTTGTTTTGTTTGGGATCACACCCAAGTGCTCAGAACTTAACTCCTGGCTCTGTGCTCAGGGATCACTCCTGGCACTGCTCAGGGGACCACGTGGAGTGCTGGGGATCAAACCTGGGTCAACTGCCCATAAAACAGGCATCCTTCCTGTTGTACTATCTCCTGGTCTCAGAATTTAAATTTTTCTTTCCACATTTAATCCATCGTATCCTCTGAAACACTGCCTATGCAGCCCGCCCATGGCAGATCTAGCAGGTGAGGTTGCTTCTCTGCCCCTCCCCTTGCTGCTCTCTTCTAGAGACTAAACTATGCTGAGTCTCAGGCCAGCACTGCTCTGCAGACGGGGCCTGAGTTTCCTGTAGAAAGGTGACATACAGACTTTCATGTCTAAAAAGAATCTTTTCAAGATAGAAGCATTTATCTCCTAAAATGCATTTCAAACATTCGCAAATTGCAGTTGTGGAATAGAGAGTCATTGAGCTGAAAAAAAAAGCATAACTGTAGAAATACTTTGTGGGTATCTTATTTCCCGAGGAGATGTTCACAAAAGAGAATGGCCGGGTGCACCTACGCCGTGTTAGTTACGTTACAGCACCCAGACTCTTCTGCTCATCTCCTGGTGCTGCTTCTGTCTTCCTGGCTGACCTAATCCTCTTGATATTACTGCAAGAAAGTGACTAAAGTCACATAATGATATGGTAATGGCAAAACCTTTATAAGATATATTGGAAAAGAATTAGAAGCAAAATGTTGTGATTTCTTTGTAACACACCACACACACACACACACACACATTTCTTTAGTCACCACAAGAAGATGTATGAGCTAGATCAGAGGATCCCAAACTCTGCTAGCACTCCCTGGAAATCAACCTTTAAGTGAATAAGAAAGTTTATTCCCAGCAGTGCCTAAAATGCTCTGGCCCTCCCAGATTATTCCAGCACCCTGTGGGTAAAGCGAATGGTAAATTTCACCAAAAGTGTCTTTTGGACCTGTCTCAGGATGATCATCTTTTTATATTATGGATTTAAGTATAATTCTTAGCTAATTTTCAGTCTCATTCTTTCCTAATTTGAAAGTTTTCCAGCGTAAACCAGTGCTTTAAAAAAAAAAATCACCTACAAAGCAATGTTGGTGCAGTCAAAGTTTCAGAAACTTTTGTAATTTCCCTTAAAAAGAAAATTAGTCTACGTTGATCTTTAACTTTTTTTTTTTCTTTTTTGGGTCATACCCAGCGGTACTCAGGGGTTACTCCTGATTCTACCCTCAGGACTTATTAAATCTCTTCCACTCATCTCCAGCAGTTGGCACTGTTAGAGGACCTGGGAGGGGTTTTGCCTGCTTTGTGCTCTAGTGTGTTGGTCCCCTAAACAAATGAACGCACTGAATTGTCATACTTTGGGAGGAACTATTGTGGCATTGTTCACTTCCCCAGGATCCTTACAGGGGGCAGGGATCACCCCAGAATAATCATGTTGTGATCATCTTCTATGTGATAAACATGGAATCCCAAGATCAGTTGACACATGAAAAATATGCTTTGTATATTTAACCTCATTAACGAAACCCCAAGGAACATATATATCAATCCTGCCACTAATGACGATAAACGGGCCTGGCACTCACTGCCTGCTCTGACTCCCACGACACAGAGCTCTTCTCAATTAATTATTTCAGTCGTCCCTCACCTTGTCCCAGGAGGAGATGGTGAGGGCTTTCTCTTCAAAAAGGATAATTAATTGGAGTTTCTTCTGCTCTGCATTCTGTGTTCTAGAATGGGGAAGCACCCCTATATAGACCATCTATGTGTTTGCTGGCAAACCTGGGTTTCAAAATCAAAAGCTCTTCAGCAAAGGAACAGCAGGCTCAAGCAGATGTGGAGTGGTGGAGTCGCACAGTTGGAGGGCGTTCGGCTGCTCGCTTGCCGAGATGCTCTGAGAGGTATAGACTAACGCTGGTAGCAAGAAACACACAATGACCGAGTTAGTGCTTTGGCACCTCCAGTAGAAGTGGTAATCAAGGTTGGTTTTACAACTATCTTACTAAAGCACCTCTTGGTTCTTGTTCTTCTCACTGTGTGGTACTAGGGGACTACTGAGGGTCCCACTTGCTTTGTGTTGAGGGCCACTGGTCCTTCTCTGTTGGTCAGTGACTAGAGGTTGGATACAGGAACTAGAGAGAGGTGGAGTCGTTGGAAACTTCCGAGCCCAATCTTCACCCTCCCTTGACTCCCTGTTTCCTGTCAGGCCAGCTGTTCTCTTGCTTGACTTTTTCGGAAAGAAACGTGCTTGTCCGGATACACTGTGCAGGCACATCTGAAAGTCCCCGCTCCTTTTCACGACATTCCCAGTCACTTGGCCAATCACCCAGTCAGATTGAAGGTCCCATGGAAAAATATTCAGGTTGGATGTTGTGGTTCTTTGTGTTTTTTTTTAAATAATATTTTTTAATTGCCCCAATCCTGCCGAATACATTGGAAGCACAATAAACACTTGTGGTTGATTTGTTTGCCATCCCTAACTGCCAGCAAATATTGGCTCTCCGTATTGACTGTGCCATTTTAACTCTCCTCTTTCATTCCACAAAGGCTTAGCTGTCACTGTGATGAGTTTTTCCTCCTCACCCTTGCCGCATCCCTGAAGTTTCCATGAAAGGGAGAATTTTCAGATGTGCAGGCTTCGGCTGCAGCCCTGCCCTGTCCTCAGGGCAGGGGCTTGTTTTGAGGTTTGGAGCCTCTTCAGGTCACAGGGTGCTGCAACCGGACAAAAATCCGCGCTGGTATAAGAGCATCAGTGTTGGGTCTGGAGAGCAAAAACCCCAGGAGAAGCCTAAGCCCCAAGCACTTTTGCTCTTGACAGCTCGAGGCTGTCGTGGTGGGTAAGTGCCCTAGCAGTCCTCTGGCCTCCTGTTTGCTAGGACGTGATGATACCAGAAATGCTGCTTATAATCTGCCCTTACAGTTATAGGAAATTATTTTATTCTTAGAGTAACGGGTAGAACTTGCTTCCTAGGTATCAAGAACCTGCCATGGAGCAGGGCTGGGGGAGGGGGAGGGAACCGGGATGTTGGTGGTGGGAGATGGGCACTGGTGGCGGGATGGGTGCTGCAACACTGTTTGACCAAAACCCAAATATGAACTTTTTTAATTGTATATCTTTGTAATTTTAAAAATAAAAAAAATTAAAAAAAAAGATGCAGTTAAAGCCTTTGCGTCTTTTCACTGTTGGGCCTCAGGCTGCCGGTTTTGTGGCATCTCTGCAGATGGAAGGATGCACGGAGGCTGCAGTTTAAGATTAATCTTGACTGTGTGGGGCTTGGAGTGGGGGGGGTTTGACTGCTCTAAAAAGTGGTCACTTCCACTCCAGGTTTTTCATGAGAAAATGAAAATCTGACTGTGGACAAATGCAGATTTATCATGAGTAATACTCATTCTCTGGGCAAACAGCAGAGCAGTTTTTCCTTTCTTCCTTAGGTACATAAAAAGATGCCGTCTTGGGAACGATGTGACCTCTGGGGAGGTTCTAGCTTATTATGACTTCATGGATAGCAACAAGGAATAGAGCCTGAGGAAGTGCTTGCAATGTTGGGTTTTGACTTTTATTTAAAGAAATCTAAAAGGAATTGATTGTTAAAATGTTCCCACTTATCCTGACATCAGCTCAAAAAGAGACAAGAACTCCCAGGGTTAAATAATTCAAATGTATACACGTGGACTCTAGCTCGGCAGCGTGTGCTGTGTTCTGGCGATGTCTTTATAAAGCAGTGGCTTTGGTATTTGTTTCCTTCTCTTGACGGTGTTTTTTACCTGGGAGGCTGACAAACAATTAACCCCTTTTTCTGAACAGAATTTTGTTTGTTTTCACAGGTGGGATAAGAACATCCTCTGGGGAAAGAAAATTGGTTTCTCTTTTTGTAAGTGGCTTATGTACAGCAGAGAGCAGCAGCGATTAGACAGAGCAGTCGCCGCTCTCCGACCCTTAGTGGGAAACATCCTAAGAGTCCATGTGGATCTCAGAAATAGACGGACTTAAAAAAGTTCAGTGTCCAAACCCAGCAAGAACTTTACCATCTCTTTGCTGATCTGAAGACCAAGGGAACATGGATATCATAGAGACAGCCAAACTTGATGAACACAGGGAAAATCAGACTGCTGATTCTGCCAGCACTTACACAAGACCTGCAGAGCCCACTGAAGAAGAAAACAAAAATGGCCCTGGTAAACCCAAGAGCTTACCCAATGGGCTGCGAAAAGGCACCAAAAAGTACCCGGACTATATCCAGATTGCTATGCCCACTGACTCAAGGAACAAGTTCCCCTTGGGGTGGTGGAAAACAGGCATTGCTCTCTTGTATGCCCTCTTCAACCTTGTCTTGACCACGGTCATGATCACAGTTGTCCACGAGAGGGTCCCCCCCCAAGGAGCTCAGCCCTCCACTCCCAGACAAGTTCTTTGATTACATTGATCGGGTGAAATGGGCATTTTCTGTATCAGAAATCAATGGGATTATTTTAGTTGTACTATGGATCACCCAGTGGCTGTTTCTAAGATACAAGTAAGTAAACACGGTATGGTTTGGAGGAAGGGAGGTTACTGATGGGTGTGGTTGCCATCCGTTTGCATCTAACACAGTGTATGTAATGGACACCATCTTTCTGGTTTTAACTCGTAAATTCTCATCCAGCTATTCCATGAAAGCGGGTGGCCCAGGGATCTATCATGCTGCATAAACCCAGCCCTCGAAGATAAGGATTTATTTTTTTTGCTTTTTTGGGTCACACCCAGCAATGCTCAGGGGTTTCTCCTGGCTCTGCACTCAGGAATTACTCCTGGCGGTGCTCAGGGGACCATATGGGATGCCAGGGATGGAACCCAGGCCGGCCCACTGCAAGGCAAACGCCCTACCCGCTGGACTATTGCCTCCGGCCCCGAAGATAAGAATTTCTTAAGTGGCTTGGTATGACAGCTGTAACTCTCTGGAAGGATAGTGTGTGTGTGTGTGTGTGTGTGTGTGTGTGTGTGTGTGTGTGTCTGTGTCTGTGTCTGTGTCTGTGTCTGTGTCTGTGTCTGTTGGGGAGAGGTGATTCAGAGATTATGAATTTTTTTTTTTTTTGCTTTTTGGGTCACACCCAGCAATGCTCATGGGTTATTCCTGGCTTTGCACTAAGAATTACTCCTGATGGTTCTTGGAGAACCCAACCTTAAGGGATGCTGGGGGTAGAACCAGGGTCAGCTGCTTACAATGCAAATCCCCCACCCCCCCACTGTGCTATTGCTCCAGCCCCCAGAGATTGTAAATTTAAGGTGTAGTCCTGTTTTAGATCCCAGGACACTGTGGTATTTGCATGATAAATCAGGAAGCTTGGGCAGAGAAAAAGCCGTCTCTCCACCGGTGAGTGTTGCTTGAGGCTTCTGCCAGGAAGCTTTTTCCTCCATTATTCATAATCTGATGGCTGCAGTCACTAGAGGTTTGCTTCCACTCAGGAGTCCTCACTGTATATTTCTTTTTCTTTTTCCTGTTGGCTTTCAGTCGCAGCAGTTTAAGAAACCAAATTTAGAACTGGGTCTATGCGGTTTGGGTTTTAGATTTCTAGAGTAAATGAGCCTTTCGGTTTCCCGAGGCCCCTCAAAGGAGCTCTCAGTTCACTGATTTGGTTTCAGTCTTCCTGATTTGGAATAGCAGGAATCAGGCAGTTTGAAACCAGGTATTTTTGCTTTGATGACACTTTAAGATAGGCCGTACTCTGAAGTGGTTATTTCTCTGCTTCCCTGGGAATTTTGACTCCTAGTCCATAAATAATTAGGTCTCTCAATTCCTCTTTTCTTCTCATTCATCATTCAGATGTATGCTCTTAGACTTTAATAACGAAGGCACCCAAATAAAAGCAGGGCAAAAACAGCACTCATGAACAGAGGCTCTTGGAAATGTAAAGCAACAGAGTTGTTGGTGCAGTTCAAATTTTAAATGTAATATTTGGGGATTAATGCCACAAAATCTTTCGGAAGAGAGAAATTATACTATCTTGTTCTTTCAGTTGGTTACTTTGAGACCAGAAGAATTTAATCTCTTTTGATAGAAGCTTTTTTGCTGGAGTTCCCCAAAATGCATGTTTTGAAAATTCACTCCACAAATTGAAGTCATTCCTAGATACCTACTTTAATATTTACATTTCTTTAATAGGTGCAAAGATATTTCTGACTCACTTTCTTTCTTTCCTTTCTTTCCTTCTTTCTCTTTCTTTCTTTCTTTCTTTCTTTCTTTCTTTCTCTTTCTTTTTTCTTTCTTTCCTTTCTTCCCTCCCTCCCTCCTCTTCTTTCTTTCTTTCTTTCTTTCTTTCTCTTTCTTTTTTCTTTCTTTCCTTTCTTCCCTCCCTCCCTCCCTTCTTTTTCTTTCCTTTCTTTCTTTCTTTCTTTCTTTCTTTCTTTCTTTCTTTCTTTCTTTCTTTCTTTCTTTCTTTCTTTCTTTTTTCTTTCTTTCTTTCTTTCTTTCTTTCTTTCTTTCTTTCTTTCTTTCTTTCTTTCTTTCTTTCTTTCTTTCTTTCTTTCTTTCTTTCTTTCTTTCTTTCTTTCTTTCTTTCTTTCTTTCTTTCTTTCTTTCTTTCTTTCTTTCTTTTTCTTGTTTTATGGCCAAACCTGGTGGTGGTCAGTGGTTACTCCTGGCACTACACTCAGGAATCATTTCTGGTGGGCTCAGGGACACCCAGGAGCAAACCTGGGTGAGCTGCATGCAAGGAAAACGCCCCTACATGCTGTACTATTTCTTTGACTATGTTTCCTTAATAGGTGCATAGAAATACCCAACTGTCAATTATTTTGCTATAAGCTAAAAGAGAAAAGAATGCCATGCACATTTTAGCACTTTCCTAGAATTGATGCTGAATATTATCAAGTCTGTTTAGGCTAATGATGTTTGCTTTCTCATCAACATCAGTTCCAGATACTACCAGCACACCTTTATTTATACATGTGGGAGGTATTTTCCAAGTTCTGATGAGTACATGGTTTCTGCCCTGAAGCACAGTATTCATTTGTTGGAATCTTGTTTAGAAAGTTTAATGGCTGCTTCAGTCATCGCCTTGGATTTCGCCCTGTCAGAGCTGGTAGTCACAGCGTGGCCATGTGCTTGATGACCTGTGTCACAAATCTGGTCAGCCCACCATTAAAAACATGTTGGGGAGATTATACTGATTTTCCTTTCTCCTTTTGAGGCACTGTTGGATCTCATAGTTTTGTTACTTGTGGAATGATTTATTTTTTTTTAATTTTGGAATAATTTTCATAACCTTTTTTGAACATCTCAGCTACATAAGAAATTCTGTTTGCTTTTACTCTTGCCTTTCTCCCTACCTTCTTTTCTCTCTGTTTCTCCCTCTCTCCCCTTCTCTGTTCTGTCTCTCTCTCACACCCTCTCTCTCCCCTCTCTCTATTTCTCTCTGAAGTATTCAAAGAGGTATGATGAAGGGGTCAGAGGTTTGCCTCCAAGTGGTGGAACATGTGATGCTGGCATGTTCTGAATCACAAGTTTAAGTTTGATCTTTGGTACAGCTTGACCACTGAGCACTTCTGGGTTTGACTCCTGTTAATTAAAAGAGAGAAGGAAGGAAGAAGGAAGGAAGGAAGGAAGGAAGGAAGGGAGGGAGGGAGGGGGAGGGAGGGGAGGGAGGGAGGGGGGGGGAGGGAGGGAGGGAGGGAGGGAGGGAGGGAGGGAGGGAGGGAGGGAGGGAGGGAGGGAAGGAAAAGGAAGGAAGGAAGGAAGGAAGGAAGGAAGGAAAAGAAAGAAAAGAAAGAAAGAAAAGAAAGAAAGAAAGAAAAGAAAGAAAGAAAGAAAGAAAGAAAGAAAAGAAAGAAAGAAAGAAAAGAAAAGAAAGAAAAGAAAGAAAGAAAGAAAGAAAGAAAGAAAGAAAGAAAGAAAGAAAGAAAGAAAGAAAGAAAGAAAGAAAGAAAGAGAAAGAGAGAGAGAAAGAGAGAAAAAAGAAAAGACGCACTGAGGGAAATTATTAGCAGTTCATTGTCTACATAAGACTATAGGGTGGATGTTTTCAGCTTGCTGCTCTGAGTGAAGCTGAGTTCAGGATGCTGGAGTGAATGGAACTAATTCAGTAACTCTTGCTTCTTCCTTGGTTCCTACAGTGCAAGCATCATTTAGTGTTGTTTTGGACTGAGATTGCATCAAGAGTCGAGTCATTTTTTTCTGGAACTAAGTAGAGAGGCTGCTGACCTGTGTTCAGTCCTGGGGAGACATAGCTGGAATCCATGGCCAAGAAGTAAATGCCCTGTGGCAAATCAGTGCCACGTTCTGATCCCAAGAAACCTTAGAATATTCTTAAAATAGCTACTGGAGACAGGCAGCCAAATTTACATTTGTACATAATCCTTTATATCAGAAGGTTCATCTGTTACCTGAGTAAGACCTTAATTCATGTCAGAATTCCCCAGTCTTGGAGAAACCTATGTATGTCACATGCATGGAACTGCCTGTTTTCCCTTGAGCAGGCTTAAGTCTGAGTGCCCTGGTGATAAGAACCTGTTTCTGCACTAAGGAAGTTGCCAGCTGTAATTCAGGGGTGTTCTGGCCCTCATATCACCCATCCTAAAGTGTGTAGACCTACTATCTAATTCACAGAGGAAAAGGAATACTTGTTTGCCAGAGGTAAGGGGACCCCAGGTTTTGGTGCCTCTCCAGGCTTGTTAGGAGCATTGCAGCAGTCAGAGGACGGGGGGCAGAGTTGGACCCCCTAGAATCACGGCGTCCAGTGGAGGGCAAGGGGGCAGAAGGTCAGGAGCAAATGCTGGTTAGGAAACTAGTCCTGGGCCAGGGTAGTAGTAATGTGAGGAGAGCGTGTCCATGCACAGGGCTGACCCTGGTTCCACCTAGGGCATCACATAGGGTCCCCCATCTGTGATACCTGAGTGCAGAGCCAGGCCAGTGCAGTCACAAAACAACAAAACACAAGACGACTAGTACACTGGGAGATATTTTTTTTTTGGTGTGGGGGAGACTCTTTTAGATCAAGATTGAATAAAATAAGTGCAAATGAATTTACAGCTTTGCTATTAAATGTTCTTAGATGCATGTGGGGCATTTGGACCTCTTCAGAGTCCCATCTATGGAGTGCTGGATGGTCAGAGGGTGTCGTTGGAGACCAGGCTGGGAGGACGCTATGCACGGCCGTCACCGCTTGTTTCAGAGTGCACAGCTCCCTACAGGCCCCATTATGTCCCATCTCCTTGGCTCATTAGCGCACTCCCTGGCGACCTGGGCTCACTCACACCAGTAATGGGACCCCTGGAGAGGATTTGCTGAGTACAGAGGGTGGGGGTCCACTGGCCTCTTCTCCAGGGCCTCATCCCACAGGCTCTGGCTTACTCTCCTTTGGGCCCTCCTCCCTTGGTGTCTGTCTTGTGGATCTTGGATGTTCCCTCTGGAAGCCACTGGTGACCTCCTTGAGGACCTGTCAGGGTGGGCAGCCTCTGACAGATCTGTCAGCCCTGAGAAACTGTTCCATGTCCGCCCGTCTCTGAGGACGTTAGCTCTTCTTCAGTCTATTAGCTGTCTGAAGGCAGAAACTCAGTGCTGGAGCCATGGCATAGGGATAAAGCTCTTGCCTTGCATGAGGCCAGCCCCAGGGATCCCGTTCAGTCCCCAGCACCACCAGGAGTGAACCCGAACACTTGCAGGTTCCCCTCTCCCTAAAAAAAGACACCAAAAATCTCCCCATTAACTTGATTTTTCGCCTCCCTGCTTGATTGTACTGCAGGTCAATAGTGGGACGCAGATTCTTTTTCATCATCGGGACCTTATACCTGTATCGCTGCATCACCATGTATGTCACCACACTGCCGGTGCCTGGGATGCACTTCCAGTGTGCGCCAAAGGTAAGGGCTGAGGCCCGCACTGAGGGCAGCGGGGCGGGCAGCCTGCCGTTGAGGCCGCAGACTTCTGAACCCATGCAAAAGCATGCCAGCTGAAATCTACATGGTCTCTGTTTCTTCTTTAGATGGAGGAAATCAGTTAGTATCTATTGATAAAATGTACCTCACTGCATGAAAACTGATTCTCTAACTGGAAGGTTCTGATGCTTCCACTTGCTCTTTTGCCTTCGATTTGCCTGTTCAATCACACATTCTCTTTCTGCGTAGAGGAGGCTGCTGTATAGTGAAAATGACCCAAATCTTCTCCTCCTCTTTCTTTCCTCCTCAAGTTTATATTTGTGTGTGTGTGGGGGGGGTGATAAGCAATGTTCGCATGTCACATGGTGATGAGTCAGATGAAGGCAGGAAGGCTGCATTAGGCTAGAAGGGCCTCTGAGGGTTGGCATTGTTTTACAGTTGGATCAGTAAAACCTTCTATTTGGGAGGAAGCTCCCAAATAGTACCTGGGAGGCCCCAGGGCCCCGCCCAGTGATTGGCCAACCTGATGGCAATGTGGTGGAAGAGCTGAAGGATACGCTGCTAAGGTCTGTGATGAGGACTACCTGGGCCTCCCCAGTGGTTCTCAGGAACACCCAACAATCCTCAGGGGAATCATGGAACATGGATGCACCTGGGATTGGCAGAATGCAAGGCACATGCCTCCACCCCCTGTACCATCTCGCTGGCTCCATCATTTCTCTTATTGTGGTGCCAAGCAAGACATCACTAATATTAAAACTCTGTACAGGAACCAAAATGCGTCCTGGAGGGAACCACGTGAATGGGGCAGGAGCTCTTAACCAGAAAGTGATTTCTTGGGTTCAAGAAAGAGAATGGATCAAAAATTTTAAGTAAATTTAAAGAAATAAAAAAATGACACAAGGAAATGTGAAGAAAGAAAGAAAAAAGACATTAAGGATTAAAATAAAAAGAAGAAAGGAAGGGAGAGAGAGAGAGAGAGAGAGAGAGAGAGAGAGAGAGAATGGAGTCCCCGTGGCTGCCCAGACCTGAGAATATGCCAAGAACCTGCAGCTTGGGGCACTTGTCCAACTCAGGGTCTACTTTGAAGATGTGGCCAACAGGATGTATCCCTAAGTCATAATGGTTCTAGAGCAGGAAATCCAAGGGATGCCCCTTTCCCCAACGACTTCAGTGATGGGAAAGAGCAAGTGCCTTCTGCTGAGGTCAGATCTGAGAGCAGACACTGAAAACTCTCAGCGGGATTCAGGGTTCCAGCTGGTCTGTCCTCAGAGCTGCACTTCCGGCTTAGACCCCGAGTGCCCTGGAGTGTTGGAGAGGAAAGAAAGGAAACCACAGGTCTGTCTTTCCAGACAAGAGAGCAAGTCACCCATTTCAGTGTTGCTCTCAGCAGATGTCCAAGGTGGGTGGGAAAATAGTGTGTTCTGAAGAAGCATCCATCTGCCTCTTCGGGGCTTGGGCCAGAGAACTGTAATTTTCCAGAGCCATCAAAGTGGACAGTGTCTGTAATTAAAACTCTACATATTGAACTAAAATGTGGGCTGATTTTCAGTGAAGCTAATTTAAGGCATAGAAGTTCTGAGGCATAATAAATGCTTGTAAGGGGCCATTGCCACATGCTAGAGGAAGAAATGGCCACAGGCAAGGAGGCAGGTCCATCCGGTCACAGATGAGGCTTGCAGGGATGAATTACTGTGGTTTCCTGACAAAAGTCCAGTCTCCTCCCTGGAAAAACTACAATTTGGGGAGACCACATCACTGAGTGAACTGCTCGATAACCAAGCTACAAATACTCTGCAGGTCCTGGCCACACCCTGGCCAGGGTGGCATCCACACCTCTCTCTGGAGCCTGTCTGGAGTGTCTCGAGCACTCAGTGTGATAGCAGAGGCAGGTGGCAGAGACCGGGGGCAGGATAGTCTGAAATACGGTCCAGCTACCAGCGTGGTGACTTGTTCCAGTCTGGGAGAGAAGTTTCCCTGCCTTTGTGACAAACTGTAGAGGGCCCTTCCTGACTGTGAGGACAGTGTATTTGTGTGTGTGTGTGTGTGTGTGTGTGTGTGTGTGTGTGATTAAATCTCATTTCAGCTTCCTATCATGTGGCTCTTGGCCATGAGCGGTCTGTTGGTGATGATTGCCCTTTGCCTTTGCCCTCCCTCACCTTCACTTCAAGCCCTTTGGCTTACTGTTTACTTCAAATCTCCAATCCACACTTTGTGTTTTGGAGCTTTGCTTGGGGATAGGGGTGTTGAGCTACATCCAGTGGTGCTCAGGGCTCTCTCCTCACTATCTCGCAGGGCTCACCCCTGGTGGGGGCCATATAGTGGGGATCAAGTTGAGGTCAGCCACATGCAAGGCAAGTGCCTTCCGTGCTGATCCAGGAACCCTAAGGAAAGGGACAGATGATAACAGGCAGTATTTCCACCCTTAGAAAATTAAAGCATTGAGTTGGGATGGGCGTGTACATGAGAAACCATGAAGGGCCTTAGCAGTAGTGCTTGCTTTATAGGTGGTCAGCCCTAGTTTGATTCCTGGTACCATGTGGTGCTCTGAGTGCCACCAGCAGTGACCCCTGAGCACTCCTAGAGTCAGAAGTAAGCCCTGAGCTTTGTTGGGTGAGATACTTCCCTGAATAAAACCCCCAAATTAGTGCCGCTAGACCAGAGTCATAGCTCGCTGTAACATAAGGTGCCATGAAACAGCATTAGGAAGGGTCAAACAAGGGACATTTCCAAGGAATCATCTTCAAAAGTCTGTTTCAGGGCGGCACAGGCGGTAAACCTGCAGCATGAGCTCCACAGCTCATGAGCTGTCACAGCTGACAGCAGCATCTGTGAGTGTTAGGACAGGCTGCACGAGGGAGCGCCCAGGACGACTGTGCAGAGCTGCGGGCCGGCCTTTCCCCCCCCTCCCAGGGTCACACATCACTCCCTCCTCCTCCCAGGGCCTTTGCGTGCCGCAGAATGACATTTCAGGGCGGAGGGGGAGGCAAGGGGTGATACCTGGCAGTGCTTAGGGCGTTTGTCCTTGCACGTGGCGGCCTCTGCCGGCCCGGGTTCAATCCCGGCGTCCCATATGGTCCCCGAGCACCGCCAGGAGTAATTCCTGAGTGCAGAGCCAGGAGTAACCCCTGAGCATTGCCGGGTGTGACCCAAAATGAAAAAAAAAAAAATTTAGTTAACTCTGGGCAAGAGAAATAGTACAGGCCGGCCACGTGCAAGGGTTTTTTTTTTTTTTTTGCTTTTGGGTCACACCTGGCAATACTCAAGGGTTACTCCTAGCTCTGCACTCAGGAATTACTTCTGGCGGTGCTCAGGAACCATATGGGATGCCAGGGATTGAACCCAGGTTGGCCGCTTGCAAGGCAAATGCCCTACCCGCTGTATTATCACTCCAGCACCTACTACTGTAAATGTTTTGATTGGTTACGACTAACTGGACTACTCAGTGAACATAAGGCATGTATACGCCATGCGCTAGTGTCGATCTGGTATGGGGTTGAATCAGTGATTAACCACCCAGAACCATCACTCCCCACAGAGAAGAAGGACAGGACCTGAGTTTCATCCCTGGCTGTAACAATATCTTGAAATACAGAATAAAAATGGACACCTTAAATAATGTAACTATGTCACTAAAAGAATGTCACTAAGAATGTATGAATCTTGCCACATCGAATTAAACTTAGTCAGAGACACTGCCCGCCCCTGCCCACCACAGATTCCATTACCTCTTTCATGAGGGAGGTGCTGAGCACCAGAGCACCCACTGCTGAGGCAGACACATGAACATGCCCATTAGTAAATGTCCTTCCTGGTCTTTGCAGCTCAACGGAGACTCCCAGGCTAAAGTGCAGCGGGTCCTGCGCCTGATTTCGGCGGGGGCCTGTCCATCACCGCTCACACATCCTGTGTGGGGACTTTCTCTTCAGCGGCCACACCGTCGCACTGACTCTCACGTACCTGTTCATCAAAGAATGTGAGTAGCAGCTCCTGGCAGTCCCCTGGGCTTGACCTAGTCCCACACTCTCCTCTCACTCATAGCCTTGAGTGGCCCTTGCCTCCCAGAATTTCTGCCCCTCATGCCTGGGGACCTCTCTCCATCTATTCCTAGATCATGTGTGTGGGGAGTCGACAGTGACTCTTCTGGGGTCATCAGCTTCCTCCTCCCCGGACTTGTTGGCCCTGGGATGCCCCACAGGCCCTTCGTCTGGGCTTCTGCTCATCTGTGGCCCCTCAGTAACGCTGTGCCCTGTCCCACACAGACTCGCCCGTCACTTCTGGTGGTACCACCTGGTGTGCTGGCTGCTGAGTGCCGCGGGCATCGCCTGCATCCTCGTTGCTCACGAGCACTACACCGTGGACGCCATTGTCGCCTACTACATCACCACGAGACTCTTCTGGTGCTACCACGCCATGGCCAATGAGAAGGTGAACGCCAGCTCCGGGAGCGAAAAAAAGGCAGAGGGAGGGGCTTTCTTTTCTCTCAGAGGGGCTTTATGTTGCTGTCACCCCCCAAATATGTCCTCGGGTTGTTTTACTTAAGCCCAGGCCCCTTTCCTGCTCCTTTCAAAGACCACCCCAGAGGTGAAGATGTGAAGGAGAAATGTGCCTGAGCTGGTAGAGGTGGTGTTTTACCAACTCATCCGCCGGCACGAGGCTTGGAGATGGCTAAGCCTAGTGAGAATCTAGAACCCTCTGTCATGCCCCATGGCCCACAGCGCTAACGTCAGGGAAGGCGGCACCTGTGGTGACCTGTCAGGTGAAACCCCAGCTGGTGAGCACCTGGACTCGAGCCTCCCCAGCGTCTCTGCGTGTCCTTCCTTGTTCCTGCTGACCTTTTCCCTCCCTCTCACTCCCTTCTGTTTTTCCTGCTACTTGGAACCTTTGAGGGTCGGTCTGTGAGCCAGGACTTGCTCTGTTGTTTGCTTGTTTGGGGGGCCACACCCGAGGATGCTCAGGGCTTACTCCTGGCTCTGTACTCCTGGTGATGTTTGGGGGCTTAATGGGGTGCCAGGATGGAATCCAAGTCATCTGTGTGCAAGACAAGCTCCTGTTGCTCCTGCCCCATGCCAGACTGGCTTCTCCCAGGAAACGCCTAGTGTTGGGATAGTTTGTAAGCGGGTGACAGACGGCATTCCCTAATGCTGGCTTTCTTCCGTGCCTCGCTGAGCAGTGCTCACTAAGTGACTCTGTGGGTCACTTGGTCTCTGTGCCCATATGTCCCTATTTGTTTCCTGTCTCCATCCTCACAGTCCATTTGACGTCCTTTGATGCCCCTGAATTGAAATGCTCCTCTCTGCATTTAAAAACATTACGCCAGGGCCGGAGCGATAGCCCAGCGGGTAGGGTGTTTGCCTTTGCGTAGCCAGCCCAGGCTGGCCCAGGTTCGATCCCGGCATCCCACATGGTCCCCTGAGCACCGCCAGGAGTAATTCCTGAGTGCAGAGCTAGGAGTAACCCCTGAGCATTGCCGGGTGTGACCCAAAAAAAAAAAAATTACGCCTCAGGGAGCCTCCTTCCAGCTCCCTGTAGATAACCGGGAAGTTCCCTACTCTGGCAACAAACTCACACCGCTCCTACATCCTTGCTTTTTCTGGGATCGCACCAGCAGGAAGAAGAGGAGGGAGGAGCAGACTGTTTTTCTCTTCTCCTTCCCACCTTCAGAGAAGGGCTCAAAGCTAGTTTCTACCTGTGCTTCCAACTCCGCTGCATGCCTTAACAGTTGCCGTAAATGACAGCTGAACTAAGGGGGAGAAGATTGGGGCTTGAGGGTTGGGCAGACCAGGTCTCATTTTCCTCTTTTGTTCCCCATTACAGAACTTGAAGGTTTCATCACAGACTAATTTCTTGTCTCGAGCCTGGTGGTTCCCCATCTTTTACTTTTTTGAGAAAAAGCGTTACAAGGCTCCATTCCTTGCTGCTTCTCCTGGCCGCTGTCCTGGCCGCCTGGCTGCTTTAAATCATCCTGCAAAAAGTATTCTCGGGTTCAGAAGATCGGTGAAGACAATGAGAAATCTACCTGAGGAGCAAACCCAAGGCATTGGCTCTTAGACCGAGAGAGTTATCGCTGTCACCAAAGGTATAGTTTTGTAAATTTTTCAGAGAACTGATGGAAAATGAAGAAGTGGACCAAATTTTATATAAACGATGAGGAAGATGAAGTATTACTCTTTGTTTTTTTATTTTAATTCATCCTGAGTAAGACTCTCTTGAAGCTCTTCATTCCTGATGACAAGCCCTCCACGGGATTTTAACTGAGAGCTTGTTAACAGATGCCAAAGAACAGGCCCCTCCCGGGCCTCGCCACCAAGCCTGCGCTCCTTCAGTTTTCTCTCTCCAAGGTCAGAAGAAATAGTTAATGTTTTCAATAAAATCCCTGCCTATCTTCACAGCGACCGTCTTGTAGATGCCCTTTTGCTGACAGTGGACGTTAGCACCAGGGTGTTGGAGGAGGAAACGCACACTGAGATTCTGAGGACCGGGGTGCATTAAGTTCCCACTGTCTGGGGTAGGCCCTGGCCCAGATGCATGTTGCTGCTATAGCCCACTGCATGAGCATCATGGTTTGGTCTTGTTTTGTTTTCGATTGATGATTTCATTAAGAGGAAGGTAATCTCTGTGAGCCAGGGAGCATGTGACACCCTCATGGATTGCACCTGCGCGGAAGTATTCCACTGTGGGGTCATCGCACATAACACAGCAGGAAGGGAGCTTGGTCTGGGCTGTTTCTGCAGGGCGGCACTTTGTTTGCCCATATGTGGTCCACCCAGCAGGGAGTTGACGTGTTGGGACACACACCACAGCTGGTGGCATGTAGGTGCAAACCCTGAGGCCTGGACTCCCCAGGAGCAGGCTGACAGAGCCTCTCTGTGGTGGCCCCTGTGATGTGATCTGTTTCAGAGCTGCTGGTGGGAGCGCAGAAGTACAGTTGGGCACACCACGGAGAGGGCTTCTTCCTGGTCACTGAAGTCACCCCTGATCCTACCAACAGGGTCCAGTGTGGACTCCGGGCACACACACCAGGATCATTTCCTGTCAGCCCCAGACTCCACCCCGGTGCTCACGTTCTCCTGACGTTAGTTGGGTGAGAGTGGCAGGCAGGGACGGCTGCCCAGGAAGACGCGTTTCTAAAGTTCTTTCAGGTGATGCAAAAGAACAACCCCCGAAAAGGTGGATTTTAAAAACCCAGTCCGTCAGATCTGATGCTATCCTGTCTAGTATTTTGTTTGGTGCAGTGGAATCTCTGGGATAATTTTTTGGCTTAATTTAAGGTTTCTGATAACCTCAGAAAAAGATTTAAGATTGCAAAACCGTCCATGCGGTATCCCACAGAGAAGGCAGTTCTGAACTGTTGAAGTTGAAAATTGCCCTCTGCTTTGAGTGAGAAATAGCCTAAATTTGTCATCATACCTTTGTCAGCCTTGATGGGGCACAAAATTGACCTTAAAATTGTAAGCACAATACAGATCTCTTCAGAGGCTCACAGCCCTTTGGTGCTAAAATTCTGTGTTTTCAAGCCAATCCCATCTCCAAGACCGAGAATCCCTGCAGGAATTCAAAGGCAGGAAGAAGGCTCTCTGATCTGGTTATTTCAAACAAGAATCAAAACAGCCTCGGCAGGGTCTGCATTGTAAGACGTTTTTATAGCACTTATGATGAAGTGAACCAATAGGAAACATATCTACTGTAATAGCTGTAAATCTACACCATTTTTACTTTCCTTACTGTTTATTTTTATGATAGAACGAGGTGTTTGATTAACACTGATGTTGAAAATCCTGCTCTCGGATGCCGGAGGGACAGCACCGTGGGTAGGGATTTTTGCCTTACACACAGCCAACCAGGGTTCGGTCCCCGGCATCCCATGTGGTACCCCAAACACTGCCAGGAGTAATTCCTGTGCAGAACCAGGAGTAACCCCTGAGCATTGCCAGGTGTAACCCAAAAAAAGAAAAAAAAGAAAGGAAAAGAAAGTCCTGCTCTCTGGTGTAAAGGAGCCCAGACCTTGCTCTCTTGGCACTGTTTTAATTCCTGGGAGAGGTGAACAGCCCAACATGCCTTAGAATCTTAGCTTTATCTCATAACCCACTTTCCTTCAATTAAAGAAGGGAAAGTACCTAAGCTTTGAAAATGTCACGGTGTATTGATCATTGGAGATCCTTGAAAACAGGAAGCTTGGCATTTTAGTTAAGAATTCAGTTTTGCTTTTTATTTTTAAAAGGAGGGGTATATCATCACCTTTCAAAGAACCTTAGAAACATCCATGAGGGGCTCCTCTCTGTGTCCCACCTTCTGTCCACTGCTGGTCACAGTGCCCTTGGATGCTAAAGAAGGGAACCATCCACATTTCCAGACACAAAAATATAGGGAAAAGTGAACTCCATCTCCCTCTGGGAAAGCAGACTTGGAAGTTAACAACACGCCACTCAGAGATACAATTCATTTGTTCCGTCTTGTCTTGGAAGCAGGGAACTTGGGAACTGCTTCTCCTTGCTTGTTAAGGCAAAGGACCTCCATGCGCCCCGCTTTCCCGACCTGTGCTTCTGCTGGAGGGTTTTCCTGCTATCCTTCTGTGCCAAGCAGAGAGAACATACTATTCTAATGAGACCACAGTGTTTTCCAGATTCTTTCAAATGGAATTAAACTCCTCTGAGATCCTATTTTAGGAGCTCCTCCGCAGCTCTGAAAATAAAACACTCCCTCCTCATCCCCTCCCCCGTCTCCCAAACCCCACACCAAGGACCACCCAAAGTCATTGTGAACTTGCCCTTCCTTTCCTGGTCTCTGAGAAGTGAAGTTTTGCTTTAGAAAGAACTCTGTAGTCTCACCCCATTTTGCACAGCCGATGGTTCTCTGCTGTACACCAGTGCCCCCTTGTGGAAAGGTGTTATATGACTTGCCACTTTTTAATGCATCAAGATTTTTTGGGTTTTTTAAAGGCATTTTTTTGTATTGTTTTTACCAATAATCTAAAAGCTTTATGCAACATAAATTATTTTATTTTTTTATTTTTTGGTAAAAGAAAAGAAATTAGTTTAAAAGTATATGAAACCCTTCCCAAAGGGTTTAGATCACAGGGAGTTGTAATTCTAATCTTTCATCCATTTATTGCAAAAAACTAGTCATTTTTGCCTCTTAGTCTCACAATCATTAATATCTCCCTTTATAACTGCCTACACTTTGTTTACTTTGAGACACCAACTTGTCTTTATCATGATTGGTCTTCCACATGTTGGAAGTCGTGCAGTTTTTTTTTAATTGAAAGTTCATATCTTGTACTTTGACTCTTTCGAACATTTATTTAAACATTTTGTCGTTGTTTTTATTTTGCACTGTAAAACTGATGAAAACTTTAAGCCAGTCCTAATATGCTTATTTCTGTAACCTAAGAAGTGTGAGAAGGAGTAAACACGTTTACAAGTTTTAATCAAATATACAAAGAACTATGGCATATGTTGGAGGCTATCTGTTTCGCATGTCTAAACGTTTCTGGTATTTTTTAAAATGTCATTTGCTGCACTAATTTAACTTCTTTCACTTAATTGCTTAAAATATTGTTAAGATATGATCTTGACTTCAATTCCTAGACAATGAAAATCATGTCAAGTACTCCAAGTTTTTATACCAAGAAAGACTACCTAAGTTCTGATTTTTTTTTATGACTCATTAATTGAACTGTGCTATGTCCTAGTTGAATCATGAAAGAAGATGGTTTGATTGTGGAATTATTTTAAAATTGTGTCCAAAAGAAGAGAACCTATAAACATAAGCTAATCCAGTTGCCAAATTGGAATTAATTATTTCATGTACTTCCTATGCAATGATCAATGCTGCAAAATGTTCAATATACAGTTACGTTACAGCATATTCACAAAAGAGTAGTGTTACAGGTTAAGAGGTGGCCGACTGCATTGTCAGAAACTTGCTATACTGTTTGAATGTGTTAAGTGCCTTGTTGTAAAGTAAATGAATTTATTCTATTCCTGGGATATATATTTCATTGTTATATATACTACGTCCTATTGTAATTACTTTATTAAATGCTTATGTTTTGATCAGATATGTACATTTTGAAAACTGTTCTATCCCACCAGAACCTTAATCATTGGTCTGCTGTTTGGGCTTTAAATTCAAGTTGTTTTGTTTTTTGTTTTTAAGGAGGAAACAATCTTTGCGGAGAGTTGTTTCTGTGCTTGTGCTTCTATGTCAAAACATTTCAGGAGGAGTTTGGGAGCGTGACTGTAGTTTGTACTTTAGAATGTGTTTTACACTTACATTTTAAGTGCCTAACTGTTAGTTAAAACTAATTTATGTCTCTGAAGAAAATATGTGTTCTATTTGGTTTCTAATCTCTTTGGCTTTGCTTAAAAAAGAATAAAGAGCCTATACTTTGTATTTACCCCAATAAAGGACCATGGTGTCAACCATCTTTTCAAAATTAGTATAACTGCTTCTTTACATTATACAATATATATATATATATATATATATGCATATGTGTGTATGCTCTTTTTTTTCCTTTTTTGGGTCACACCCGGCAATGCTCAGGGGTTACTCCTGGCTCTGCACTCAGGAATTACTCCTGGCGGTGCTCTGGGGACCATATGGGATGCCGGGGATCGAACCCAGATCGGCCATGTGCAAGGCAAATGCCCTACCCACTGTGCTCTCACTCCGGCCCCATAAGCTTTTTTTTAGCTATCTTTTTTAAAGTTTTTTTAAAAAGTTGGTCCAACTTTATTGAAATCTGTACAGATACACTCCAAATAGAAGCCACTTCTGTGGTTTTATTTTATTTGCTTTTTATTTATTTATTTTTTTTGAGTCACACCGGCAATGGGTTACTCCTGGCAGTGCTCAGGGGACTATATTGAATGCTGGGGAATTGAACCCCAGTCGGTCACGTGCCCTAGCCGCTGTGATAACACTCTGGTCCCCACTTCTGTAGTTTTAAAGCCTGTAGAAATCTGAGTTATATTTTATTACTAAGGAATATAAGACAAACAACAGTGTAAACTTTTTTTTAAAAGAATAGTAAAAAATTAAATGTTTTCAATTTTTTTCTCCCTAAGCATGCCAATAGTACAAGTAGTTGTTAAAACTAGCAAATATTACTTGAAGGTTATTTTTGTCAAGCACTATTCTAGGAATGAATGCGCCATCTCCCCACTAAGGGACTAGGAATATCTTACGTTTTCTGCCTTCAGATTGGAAATGAAAAATATTTCAGCCTAACCCAAGGGCACCCAGAGAGCTAGAAAAAGGTGCGTGTGCTGTGGGTCTGGTTCTTGCCTGAAGGGACCCACTCAGGGACGCAGGCCCTTTCTATCACTGGCGGGTCTGAAATAGCCAGCAGCAGGTAGGTGACCCAGAGCTGGCTTTGGGACCCTGATGGAGGCTGAAGGCATGACCCCCTCAGAAATTGGGGGAGCTGTTCAGTGGGGAATGAGAGGTGGGATTTGGTTCACAGACCCAGCGTGGTAGCCGTTTGGACATGGTCTCCCCAGACGATCCCGAAATGAGTGCGCCAAGACCAGGAGGCCGGCTGCTGTTCCAGCAGGCCTCAGGCTGGGCTGGGGAATGACATTCTGGGAAGTCGAGGGTCCAGAATCTCCACAGTCTCCCTCTGCAGAGCATCTGCCGGGGGCCTGTAGTGTGACCTGTATGTCACATCTTCCGTTTTCTTCCCTTGAAAGATGATTGAGTATGAGACAGCCCCCTCCCCACCAAGTAAGAGCCAGCATTAGGGAGAAACAGGTACACGTGTAGTGGTGGGGATCCAGCCCAGGACCCTACTTCTGAGCCATATCCCCAATGCCTTGACCTACATTCTTTATTCTTCACCACCTGCGGGAGGTGGGGACCCTGTTCTGAGAGATGAAAGCCCACCCAGGGGCAGAGTTGGCACCTGACCTGACTCTCTCTGGCTCTCCCGAGCCCTCCCTGCCAGGGCTCAGGCTGGGCATCGCTGTTATGGTTTGCTGGGGGGTTTTAGAACGAGGCTGGGGACGGGGTTCTTCCTGATCAGCCCATCAGCTGGAGGAAACTGGTCTTTGGAAATGGGCTCTCTGCCAAATGCCACTGAATTTTCTATAAGTGGCAGTCCCCACACCTTTCTGAGGGGTAGTCGGTACTTGTGCGCAGAATTCCCGAGCAGGCAGCACACTCAGTTTTGGGGCTCCTGGGTTTGCTGGAGGAGAGGGCGCCTCAAAGCCCCAGGTGGAGGGAAGCGCATCAGACCGCACTACCTGAGGCAGGGAACTCAGAGAGACACTGACCTTTCAAAAGGTCGCCAAGTCGGGAGAAGTGGGAGATGGTCTGGGTTGACTCTGGTCTCTCTGCAGGACCAAAGGTGGTCATGGGATTTCTTGTACTTGGGCTGAACTTGTGAATCTTGGTGGCAGAAACCTGCCCCATGCTAGGCACAGGCCCGCTTCTGACTGCTCTGGACACTTCCTTCAGCACTAGGCACTTGGGGGTAGCTCAGCAGGCTGGGGTGTGTGCATTGGGTCCATCTCTAGCACTGCACATGGTCCCCCAGCACAAACAGGAGTGGCCCCCAAGAACTAAGCACTGAGAGGAATAAGCCACAGTACTGCTGGGAGTGAGCCCCCAACCAAAGAAAAATCCAGCCTCAGCTTAGCAGTTTTCCTGTTCCATAGCAGGCAGTGTCGCGCACTGTCCAGAGAAGTTGCCCAGCCCAGGTTGGACCCCAGGAATGCCCAGTGAGTTGCACTGCACCAAGGTCATGTGTGAGTATTGGGGAAGAATGGCCTCTTCTGGAAATCTGACGGGGTTGTCTTGATGGGCTTGGAGAGAAACAGCAGGCAGAATACTAGGGTACAGACAACCCCAGTTTGATCCCCGACATCTCTGAAGGTCCCGTGAGCACCCTCATGAGTGATCTCTGAGTGCAGAGTGCAGAGCCAGAACTAAGCACTGAGCACTGCCAGGTGTTAAAATCTCTGACAAGGTTGAGATAAATGTGAAATAAGTGTTGTCCGTAGCTGTAGTGGTGATGTGCCTGGGAGTTACAGTAGAAAACTACTATGTTCTTGAACCCAAGAACAGAAACTGGCCAGATTCCTACAGAACCACCCAGGGAAAAAAAGCCATGACTTTATCAATACTGTTCCCTTATATGGGCTGTAATGATCAACATAACTGATGCCGGCTAAGTGAGCAGGCATGGGGGGGTGGGGGAGGCTGGGGATAGGGGTGGGAAATGCGGGTCTCTGGTGGTGGTGGGGGGCACACTGGTGGTGGATTGGTGCTGGATGATGAATCTAACAACTGTATTGTGAAAATCTTTGCCCTTTGTAAATCAAGGTGTTTGAATAAATAAGAGGGGGAAATGATAAAACAAAAAATCAATAAATAAAGTCTCTGATAGCGTGGTTGAGAGCCAAGCCAAGGAGCACTTGAAGCAGCTCTGCAAGGTTCTCACTGGGGTCCTCTTACCTGTGATAAATGTCCACGGTTCATTATGATCTGTGCCCTGCAGGTGATGTGTGTGAATGCCCCCTCCCCTTCGCCACACACCTGGCTGTGTGGTGAGGAAACCGGCAAGCAGGTTTGGAACGGATTCCATGATGCATTCTTTTTTTTATATTATTTTCTTTTTTTTTTAATTTTTACAATTACAAAGATATACAATTAAAAGTTCATATTTGGGTTTTGGTCATACAGTGTTCCAGCAACCATCCCGCCACCGGTGCCCATCTCCCACCACCAACGTCCCGGTTCCCTCCCCCTCCCCAGCCCTGCTCCATGGCAGGTTCTTTATTTCTTTCCGTTTCTCTCTCTTTCTCTTTTCCTTCCCCTCCAGACTATGGATTACAGAACATACATTAAAGGGTTGTCATGTGTATCTTTTGCCTCTATTTAATGCTCAGTCCATGATGCATTCTTTTTTTTCTTTTTTTAAAGTATTTTATTATACCACCGTGAGATACACAAATAAAAAGATATACAATTAAAAAGTTCATATTTGGGTTTGGTCATACAGTGAACTTTACAAGAAGAAAACAAAACAACCCCATCAAAAAATGGGGACAAGAAATGAACAGAAACTTCAGCAAGGAAGAAATTCGAATGGCCAAAAAACATATGAAAAAATGCTCATCATCACTAATCATCAGAGAGATGCAAATCAAAACAACAATGAGATACCACTTTACACCACAGAGACTGGCTCATATTTAAAAGAGCAAGAACAAGTGCTGGCGTGGATGTGGGGAAAAGGGGACACTCATCCATTGTTGGTGGGAATGCCGGCTGGTACAGCCTTTCTGAAAAACAATATGGACTTTCCTCCAAAGACTAGAAATTGAACTCCCATTTGACCCAGCCATACCACTCCTGGGAATCTACTCTGGGAAACCAAAAATACGCAGCAGAAACACCATCCCTACTTTTATGTTCATAGCAGCATTATTCACAATAGCCAGAATCTGGAAGCAACCAGAGTGCCTGAAAATCGATGACTGGATA
Organism: Cryptotis parvus; assembly: GCA_021461705.1. Classification (NCBI taxonomy): domain Eukaryota; kingdom Metazoa; phylum Chordata; class Mammalia; order Eulipotyphla; family Soricidae; genus Cryptotis; species Cryptotis parvus. Next base: position 11,499 of record JAJIBD010001005.1, on the reverse strand, counting down.
AAGAAGCTTTGGTACATCTACACAATGGAATACTATGCAGCTATTAGGAAAAATGAAGTTATTAAATTTGCCTATAAATGGATGGACATGGAGATTATGTTGAGCGAAATTAGCCAGAAGGAGAGAGACAGATACAGAATGACTGCATTTATTTGCATGGCATGATGCATTCTTGAAGACAATGTTTATGTAGGACCCTGGCCGACTGCCATGAGGTGAGGCCTCACAGCAAACATTTCCTCTCAGGGCTGGAGGTGGGGGAAGCGACACGGGGAGGCACCCTTTGGGTGCGTCCTGGTGAGGAGACGCTGCCACATCCTTCCCTTGATTGGGAGAACAAGCCGGGCCTCACTCTCAAAAATCCCAAGCCCCCTTGGGGCTGCTCCTTGACCGAAACCTCCAAAGACCCCACCTGCTACTGCCATCCTGTTGGAGGTCCTAGCATCTGGGTTTCTTCATTCTTTTATACTTTGAAAAACAAAAGTGCAAATCAGAGGGAGAACAAAATTTGAAGGTTTTTAGGTACCATCACTCTGACCAGTGTTAGTCTCTGACCCACTGATTTCCACCTTCAGTGCCCTGCCTTCATTTCTGGCCACCCCCTGCCGCTGCCGTTCACCTTCCCCCTACCCACCCAGCATCCACCTCTTGAAGAGCGTTCAAGCACCATGCCTGCACACTCCGAACTTCATCTCAGTTCTGCCAGTGGGGGGCTGGACGGGAAGACCTGCACCTCCATTTAGCTGTAGGACTGAAGTAACACGGTTTGTGTTCCAGAACCGTTGTGGGGATGAAAAGCAAGATAATGTTATAAGATACACGTTCACTAAACAGCTGAAATGATGAACAGATATTCTATGCAATATGGTTCCAGCACGGACATAAATGCCCCGAGTTTGCTGGTCCAGAAAATTCAGCTTCAAGTCCTTCTCCTTTGAATTCTTCCTTAAAATGTACACACAAAGGAATTGCCAAAGTGGGATACCAAGTCACTGCTTTAATACTTTCATACCCTATTTCCATATAAATTAAGAGCAAGGTGATCTGACTGCTCATTTCGTTGTCTAATAAAGTCCTTCCACACACAAGATAATCAGCAAGTATTTGTTGAATTGATTTTGGAAATGGAACACAGCCAGTTGCTGCCCGAGCTTGGGAGCCACTCCTGGCAGTGCTCAGGGATTTAACTCCTGGTTCAGCACTCAGGAATTACTTCTGGCGGTGCTTGGGGACCATATGGGATGTCTGGGGTCGAACCCAGGTTGGCTGGTACAAGGTAAGCACCTGACTCTACTATCACTCTACCCACAGTTTGAAACAGGCACCTCCTACCCTGACACTGGGTTTGTAGGTGTCACTGTGTGAAAAAAGAGGCTTCTAGAGTCACACTTGGCTCAGACCCCTCCTGATATCCTGTAACTTGGTGAGCTGGTAACACCGTCTCTATCATCATAGGGCATGAGTAATCCTGCTCCATGTGGTTCCAAAGCACCATTGGGAGTAGCCCCCACATACTCACATAGCAATATATCATGACCAGAAAATCAGTCAATGGAGAAATCCCAAAGGAAATCTGCAAATACTTTGAGAACAAGGCAAACGCACGGAATAGGCTGAAAATGGGAAACCTAAAACTATAAACACCTACAATCAAAAACACCATCTACACCTAGAGTAGGTCTTAAGGTCTGGAAAGAACAGTGCCAGTCAAGAGCAGCACAATTCAGCCTCCAGGCCTTTGCACTGCTGTTTCCTCTGGAGTGTTCTTCCTAGAGGACAAACCCTCCACCCAATATCTCAGATTGATTATTCACACACAAACACCCCAACACAGACACACCACACACACACACACACACACACACACATACTCTGCATGATGTGAGTATGCGGCCAATTAGAAGGCTAACACACTCCTGACAGTCATTATCTTTGAGAGATCAAAAAGGCAAAGTGCTCACAGGGTGTGTGAACTTTGATTCCTGTGGGAGCAGCCTCAATGCCAATTCTTTTTCTGGGTATTTATCCTACCGAAGTCAAATATACATCACACTAATGTTCATAATAAAAAGAAACAAACGACTATAGAAAACAGGCTATTGGTCATACATTTAGAAATACTCTTTAAAGTGCTCTGAACTTTTTAAATTCAGAGGTCAGGAAAAAAAAGTAAGACGTGTAGGTTAAGTCCAACTGGTGTCCTTCTTGTTAATAATTAAAAGGTTTATTGAAATACAACCACACATGTATTTGCATATTATCTGTGCTGACTCCCTAAAGTGCTGTAGCAGAGTCCTAAAGATCATGAGACCTACAATAGTTCCTCTTTGCCATTTAAAGAATCTGGTTCCTCTTTTTTTGCTTTATTTTGTTTGGGGGCACACCCAGTGGTGCCCAGGGATACTCCCTGCACTGTGCCCCAGGATCTTGTCAATCCTGGCTCAGGAACCAACCATTCATTCCTGAAGACCAAACCCTGGCCTCCCATGTACACACAGCTTGCACTTACTTAGCCTATTGAGCTCTCCCTGGCTCGAAACTTAGCTTCATAAGCTGGGGTCACAACCGCATATGGGATTGCAAACTGAATGTGAGGGTCTCAAATACGTTGGCAAATGTAAGAGGTTTCAAGGGCCGGAGCAATAGTCCTGCAGGCAGGGCATTTTACTTGCTCACAGCCGACTCGGGTTCAATTCAAAACAATAGTGCAGCAAATAGGGGCGTATGCCTTGCATGTGGCCAGTCCTGGCATCCCATATGGTTCCCCGGAACACTGCCAGAGTAATTCTTGAGTGCAGAGCCAGGAATAACCCCTGAGCATTGCTGGGTGTGACCCAAAAAAAGAAAAAAAAACTAAGAGGTTCCAGAATGAACAGTGGCTTAAAAAAGAATTAAGAAATAAGTACCTTATATGTATTGCAAACCACAATGTACAAAAGAAGAGAGGGGGAGATAGAGAAGCAAAGTGACTGCCAGAGAGGTGTGGGGGGGGGGGCAAGGAAGGGAAACCAGGGTCATTGGTGGTGGAAACGTGCATTGGTGGAAGGAAGGTGTTGCAACATCATATGATTGAAATCAATCATGAGCAGCTTTGTAAATGTCTATCTCACGGTGTTATAATAAAATTATATTAAAAAATAAGTACCTTGTCCAGCACATAGCCAAGCCTAGTTCAATCCCCAGCATTCCATATGGTTCCCTGAGCACTTCCAGGAGTGATCCCTGAGAACCAAGTCAAGTGTAAGCACTGAGCATTACCAGGTGTGGCCCCCATCATAAATAACAAACAATATCAAACACGTAATGAGTTGGAGGCATTTCTAGCAGAACTCACTTGTGCTGCATTTCTCAGGCAGAGGGGAAATGCCCTGGATTAGAATATTATAATAATTAGAGATGATTTATGGGAGAACAACATTGAAAATGTTAATCACGCCAATATTAATAAATGTCGACTATGTGAGAATATTAATAAACATAGAAATGTTCAGAGTTGCACATTAAATATAAATATTTAAGATATAGGGAATAAAGACTGGAAAGTACAGGTGTCAATTACGTCAAAGTGGAAAAACGTGAAAGATGATTATTATTTTTCTCTCAAGTATCCTACATTTTTAGACTCTCTACAAAAACTTTGTACTCCCCAAAGCATAGCTAAAGCAATCTTAGGTAAAAAGAAGATGGGAGGCATCACCCTTCCCAACTTCAAACTGTACTATAAAGTGGTAGTAGTAAAACAGCATGGTATTAGAATAAAAACATATCTGTGTTCCCATGGAATAGAGTGGAATATCCTAACAGCCATCCTAATATATGACCATTTAATCTTTGATAAAGGAGCAAAAAGTGAAATGGAGCAAGGAAAGCCTCTTCAACAAATAATGCTAGGGAAACTGGACAGCTACATGCAAAAAAAAATGAATTTGGACCTCTGTCTAACACCATGCACAAAAAATCAGATCAAAATGGATTAAAGATCTCAAAATCAGGACATTTTGAACACTCACACTGGCCTGTCTCTGCCCCAGAAGTCCGGAGCGGAAGCGAAACGGACATGTTGAACTCTCACCGGCCTGTCTCCGCCTCAGGTATTCTCCCTGGGGGTGCGGCTGGCAGGGCGGGTGCCTGGGGTCATGGTAGAGCCCCAAGCCTCGGCACAAAGGTGGAACTACAACCCCAGAAGTCCTTGCAGAAGCGGAAATAAACGGACATTTTGAACTCTCACAGTGGCCTATCTCCGCCTCAGGTATTCTCCCTGGGGGGGTGCGGCTGGCGGGCGAGTGCCACTCAAGCAGCCGCTTATTAATACAAAAACTATGAAATTCAACACCAAGGGAAGGTAATATCCTCAAGAAAAAAGAATTAGTACGCTAGAGGAATCTATCCCTGAGCACCGCAACACCATGGGGAAACAACGCAGATCCCCAGTTTGAAGAACAAATGAAGAAATCAACCCTGAAGACTCGAAAAAGAATGCAGACGTGCATAATCTCTCTGACAATGAATTTAGAGACGAAATTGGTAGGATGTTTAACGAGTTCAGTGAAAAAATGGAGCAGATGTCCAATAAAATACAGGAGAACATAAATGAAGCAGTTGAAAGGGCAGTCAATAAATTACGGGAGGAAATGAGAGCAAAAATGAGAACCATGCAAATAGAAATAGCATCGCTTAAAAACTCAGTAGGTGAAATGAAAAACACAATAGGGACTCTCAACAGTAGGATGACAGCAGCGGAAGAGAGAATCAGTGAGACTGAAGATGAGCTGCAGAAAGCACTCAGAGAACTACATAAGATGGAAAAAGACCGGAAAATGGATCAGCAATGGAACAGAGAACAATGGGATGAAGCCAGGCGGAACAACATAAGAATCATTGGAGTCCCAGAGGGAAAGGAAAGTAACCCCAAGGAAATTAAAACAGTTAAAAACATCCTGGCTGAAAAGTTCCCCGAGTTAAAAGACAAACGCATCCAGACCCAAGAAGCCCAACGCATACCAGCAAGAAGAGACCCCAATAGAAAGACCCCAAGACACATCCTAGTCAAAGTAATGGATGCCATAGACAGAGACATAATTCTTCAGGCAGCAAGATCAAAGAAGGAAATTGTATACAAAGGAGCATCCATTTGACTTTCAGCAGACTTCTCAGAAGAGACCCTCCAAGCCTGAAGGCAGTGGTGGGATATAGTAATAAAACTCAATGAAATGAATGCCTCAGCAAGAATTCTTTATTCAGTTAAACTCTCACTCAGATTTGAAGGACAGATATACAACCTCTTGGATAAACAACAGCTTAGGAACTTTGTAAACTCAAAACCAACCTTAAAAGAAGGACTGAAAGATCTACTCTAAGACAAGACAAAACCCAAAAGAATAACCAACCTATACAAAAAGATGGCACAAAATCCCATGACAATAATCTCTCTCAGCCTGTATGCCGTGAAACATGAGAATCTAGAAGAAATGGATCAATTTCTGAAGTCCTATAACCTCCCACGGCTGAAACAAGAAGACCTCCAATACCTGAATAAGCCTATCACCATTGAGGAAATAGAAACAGTAATTAAAAGTCTGCCCAAACATAAAAGCCCAGGTCCAGACGGATTCCCTAGTGAACTCTACCAAACCTTTAAGGGAGGACCTACTGCCAGTCCTTTTCAAGCTCTTCCAGGAAATAGAAGAAACAGAAACACTCCCAAACAGCTTCTACGAGGTACATATCACCCTGATACCCAAAGCAGGGAGAGACAACACAAAGAAAGAAAACTAAAGACCAATATCCCTGATGAACACGGATGCTAAGATCTTCAACAAAATACTAGCAAACAGAATCCAAAGAATCATCAAGAAGATTATACATCATGACCAAGTAGGATTCATCCCGGGAATGCAAGGATGGTTCAACATTCGCAAGTCAATCAACATAATACATCATATCAATAAGAGAAAAAATAAAAAACCATATGATCCTTTCAATAGACGCAGAAAAAGCATTTGATAAGATCCAGCACCGGTTCATGATTAAAAACCTCCAGAATATGGGAATTGAAGGGACTTTCCTCAAGATAGTTACAGCCATCTACCAAAAGCCCACAGCAAGCATCATTCTCAATGGGGAAAAGTTGAAAGCCTTCCCCCTGAGATCAGGGACAAGACAAGGTTGCCCCTCTCACCTCTTTTATTCAATATAGTACTGGAAGTACTTGCCATAGCAATCAGAGGAAGAAAAAAGACATCAAGGGCATCCAGATAGGCAAGGAAGAAGTCAAGCTATCATTATTTGCAGATGACATGATATTATACCTAGAGAACCCTAAACTCTCTACCAAAAACTCCTAGAAACAATAGACGCATATAGTAGAGTGGCAGGATACAAAATCAACACCCAAAAGTCAGTGGCTTTCCTATACACAAATAACGAAAGAGAAGAAAGGGATATTAAGGAAACTATTCCATTCACAATTGTGCCACATAAAATCAAATACCTAGGAATCAACTTTACCCAACTGTGTAAAGGACCTGTACAAAGAAAACAACAAGACACTGCTCCAAGAGATAAAAGAGGACACAAGGAAATGGAAACATATTCCCTGTTCATGGATGGGGAGAATCAACATTGTCAAAATGGTAATACTCCCTAGAGCTCTGCACAGATTCAATGCAGTCCCTATGAGGATACCGATGACATTCTTCAAAGAAATTGACCAAACGCTCCTGAAATTTGTATGGAACAATAAACCCCCAAGGATAGCTAAAGCAATCCTCGGGAAAAAGAAGATGGGAGACATCACCTTTCCCAACTTCAAACTGTACTACAAGGCAGTAGTCATTAAAACAGCATGGTATTGGAATAAAAACAGACCTGTGGACCTATGGAATAGAATTGAGTATCCTGACAACCAACCTCAAACACATGATCATTTAATCTTTGATAAAGGTGCAATGAGTCTAAAATGGAGTAAGGAAAGCCTCTTCAACAAGTGGTGTTGGGAAAACTGGGCAGCGACATGTAAAAAAAATGAATTTGGACCTGTGTCTAACACCATGCACAAAAAATCAGATCAAAATGGATTAAAGATCTCAATATCAGACTTGAATCCATAAAGTACATTGAAAAATATATAGGAAAAACCCTCCACAACATTGAAGCTAAAGGCATCTTCAAAGGTGAAACATCACTAACAAAGCAACTAGAAGAAAAGATAAACATATGGGACTACATGAAACTAAAAAGCTTCTGCACCTCAAAAGAAACAGTGACTAAGATACAAAAGCAGTCCACAGAATAGGAAAGAATATTCACCCAATACCCATCTGATAAGGGGTTAATATCCAGGATATATCAGGCACTGGTAGAACTTTACAAGAAGAAAACAAACAACCCCATCAAAAAATGGGGACAAGAAATGAACAGAAACTTCAGCAAGGAAGAAATTCGAATGGCCAAAAAACATATGAGAAAATGCTCATCATCACTAATCATCAGAGAGATGCAAATCAAAACAACAATGAGATACCACTTTACACCACAGAGACTGGCACATATTCAAAAGAGCAAGAACAACAAGTGCTGGCGTGGATGTGGGGGAAAAGGGGACATTCATCCATTGTTTGTGGGAATGCCGGCTGGTACAGCCTTTCTGGAAAACAATATGGACTTTCCTCCAAAGACTAGAAATTGAACTCCCATTTGACCCAGCCATACCACTCCTGGGAATCTACTCTGGGAAACCAAAAAATCGCATGGCGGAAACACCATCCCTACTTTTATGTTCATAGCAGCATTATTCACATTAGCCAGAATCTGGAAGCAACCAGAGTGCCGAAAATCGATGACTGGATAAAGATGCTTTGGTACATCTACACAATGGAATACTATGCAGCTGTTAGGAAAAATGAAGTTATTAAATTTGCCTATAAATGGATGGACATGGAGAAGATTATGTTGAGCGAAATTAGCCAGAAGGAGAGAGAGCAGATACAGAATGACTGCATTTATTTGCATGGCATAAATATATATGTACATATTATGATACCAATATCCAAGGTCAAGTGAAACATATATCAGGAGGTCTTGTGAAAGGTGGAAATTATCACAAACGTGTGGGAGTCAGAGGTTAGGTAAGACAGAAAAATGGAACAGTGTGCTAATAATTGTCGAGGGTACTAATGCCAACCTAGAACTGGGCATTAAATAGAGGCAAAAGGATACACATGACAACCTTTTAATGTATGTTCTGTAATCCATAGTCTGGAAGGAAAAGAAAAGAGAGAGAAAGGGAAAGAAATAAAAAACCTGCCATGGAGATGGGCTGGGGGAAGGGTGGAGGGAACCGGGGCGTTGGTGGTGGGAGATGGGCACTGGTGGAGGGACGGGTGCTGGAACACTGTATGACCAAAACCCAAATATGAACTTTTTAATTGTATATCTTTTTATTTGTATATCTCACAGTGGTATAATAAAATACTTTAAAAAAAATAAATAAATAAATAATAATCTCTCTCAATGTCAATGGTCTAAATGCACCAGTTAAGAGACACAGAGTGTTAAAATGGATCAAAAAAACTGAATCCGACATTCTGCTGCCTTCAAGAAACACACCTGAACAATCGGAGCAAAGACAGGCTCGAAATAAAAGGCTGGAAAACAATCCTTCACTCAAACAATCCATCCAAAAAGGCTGGGGTAGCCATAGTGGTATCCGACAACATAGACATCAGGCTGAAGAAGGTCAGAAGGGACAGTGAGGGTCACTTCTTAATAGTCAAGAGATACATATATCAGGAAGAAATCACGCTATTAAACATATATGCACCCAGGGGGCAGAGAAAATACCTAAAACAACTACTAATAGACTTCAAAGAAGACATTGACAGCAACACAATTGGAGTTGGAGACTTCAACACTGCTCTATCAACCCTGGATAGATCAACAAGATTGAAACTCAGCAAGGAAATACTGGCCCTAAAAGAAGAGATGGAAGAAATAGGGCTGGTAGACATATACAGGGCATTTCATCCCCAAAAAGCTGAATACACTTTCTTCTCCAGTGCACATGGAACATACTCCAAAATAGATCACATGCTGAGCCATAAATCATACCTCCATAAAATCAAGAAGATAGAAATTGTGCCAACTATTTTTTCAGACCATGATGCACTGAAAATAGAAGTTAACTGTACACAAAAATGGATACCAATACCAAGTACCTGGAAACTAAACAGCTCACTGCTGAACAACCAGAAAGTCATAAAAGAAATCAAAGAGGAAATCCAAAGATTCCTGGAAACAAATGAGACTGAAGACACGAATTACCAGAATTTGTGGGATACAGCAAAAGCAGTGTTAAGAGGCAAGTTCATAGCTCTTGGGAGCATTCATCAGAAAAGAAGAAAAGGCCATCATAAACAGTCTGACTTCACAACTTAAGATCTTAGAGAGTGATCAACAAAAGGAGCCCAACCCAAGCAGAAAGAAAGAAATAATAAAACTTAGAGCAGAAATCAATGAGATGGAATGTCAAAAAACAATCCAGAAGATCAACGAAACCAAAAGCTGGTTCTTTGAAAAAAATAAACAAGATTGACAAACCACTTGCAAGACTTGTAAGAAAAGGAAAAGAGAGAACCCAAATAAATAGAATCAGAAATGAAAACGGGGACATCAGCAACAGAAACCACAGAAATTCAAAAGATCATCAGAGATTGCTATGAGAGCCTGTATGCCAGAAACAAGAGAACCTAGAAGAAATGGACAAATTCCTGAATTCATATAGCCTCCCAAGTCTGCAACAAGAAGTTTTGGAATACCTCAACAAACCTATCTCCATCAAGGAGATGGAATCGGTAATCAAAAGTCTCCCCAAACACAAAAGCCCAGGTCCACATGGATTCACCAGTGAATTCTACCAAAACTTTAAAGAGGACTTACTCCCAATTCTTTTCTAGCTCTTCCGGCAAATTGAAGAAACAGAAACACTCCCAAATAGCTTTTACGAGGCACATATCACCCTGATACCCAAAGAAGACAGAGATGTCACAAAAAAGGGAAACTACAGACTAATCTCCCTGATGAATACAGATGCTAAGATCTTCAACAAAATACTAGCATATAGAATCCAAAGAGTCATCAAAAGATTATACACCATGACCAAGTGGGATTCATCCCGGGAATGCAAGGATGGTTCAACATCCGCAAGTCAATCAACATAATACATCATATCAACAAAAAGAAAAATAAAAAACATATAAATATATCAATAGATGCAGAGAAGGCATTTGACAAGATTCAACACCCGTTCATGGTAAAAACTCTCTGTAAAATGGGGATGGAAGGAACCTTCCTCAATATAATCCAGGCCATCTATTACAAGCCCACAGCAAGCATCATTTCCAATGGGGAAAAACTGAAAGCCTTCCCCTTAAGATCAGGGACAAGACAAGGCTGCCCACTCTCACCACTTCTATTCAATATAGTACTGGAAGTACTTGCCATAGCAATCAGGGAAGAAAAAAGACATTAAGGGCATCCAGATAGGAAGGGAAGAAGCCAAGTTGTCACTATTTGCAGATGACATGATATTATAGCTGGAAAACCCGAAACTCTCTACCAAAAGGCTCCTAGAAATAATACATTCCTATAGTAGAGTGGCAGGGTACAAAATCAATACCCAAAAGTCAATGGCCTTCCTATATGCAAACAGCGAAAGAGAAGACAGGGACATTAAAAGAAACTATCCCATTCACAATTGCACCGCAGAAAATCAAATACCTAGGAATTAGTTTGACAAAGAATGTAAAGGATCTCTACAAATAAAACAACAAAACGTTACTTCAGGAAATAAAAGAGGACCTGAGGAAATGGAGACACATTCCCTGCTCATGGATTGGAAGGATTAACATTATGAAAATGGTAATACTCCCTAGAGCTTTATACAGATTCAATGCAGTCCCTATAAAGATATCCATGTTGTTCTTCAAAGAAATTGAACAAGCACTCCTGAAATTTGTAAGGAATAATAAACCCCACCGAATAGCTAAAGCAATCCTTGGGAAAAGAAGATGGGAGCTATCACTTTCCCCAACCTCAAGCTCTATTACAGAGCAGTTGTAATTAAGACAGTGTGGTATTGGTATAGAGACAGACCCGTAGACCTATGGAATAGAACTGAATATCCAAACACACTCTTAAATATACAACCACTTAATCTTCGATAAAGGAGCAAAAAATATTAAGTGGGGCAAAGAAAGCCTCTTCAAAAAATGGTGCTGGGAAAACTGGGCAGCTATGTGTAAAAAAATGAACTTAGACCTCCTTCTAACACCATGCACAAAAGTCAGATCAAATTGGATTATAGATCTTAACATCAGACATGAATCTATAAGGTACATCGAAGAAAACATAGGAGAAACACTCTACGACATCGAAACTAAAAGTATCTTTAAAGACTGACACACCACTAACCAAGCAAATGGAAGCAAAATAAACAAATGG